>JADBJO010003422.1:180000-245483 GCA_016801955.1 Conus betulinus
TCAAGTTTTCATCAGTGTCTGGGGGTCTTCGCCCCGCAGATCTCCCCAAGCAGACATTGCCCCTGCACCCCACCAGGGGCCTTATGCAGTCCCTGCACCCTGGCCGCAAAGTTGTCAGTATAACAAACATTTCTCACTCCCACCCATGCAATTAGATACAC
The DNA here is from genome assembly GCA_016801955.1 of Conus betulinus. Taxonomy (NCBI): domain Eukaryota; kingdom Metazoa; phylum Mollusca; class Gastropoda; order Neogastropoda; family Conidae; genus Conus; species Conus betulinus. The sequence goes on from JADBJO010003422.1 coordinate 180,162, forward strand.
ATTCTTCTGTCAGAGCTGTAACATTGTGTATGCTCCACTGCCAGCTGTGTTGTAAGACATAGATGAGACATCCGCACTCTTGAGATGCACATCTCTGAACACCTGGCTGATGTCGGCCACCATCGGCCCAAAAACAGTCACTCTACATTTCAACCACCTCCAACACAACATCAGCCATGTCAAAGTCCTGACACATTGACAATTACAGAGTGATGACTTGGAACGCGCTATACAGGAGTCGTATCTTATTTTCTGAGTCAGGACCCTGCAAACCACATGGCATCAACATCCAAAAGTAGCATGTACCTATCCACCACTGCAACACCAGCCCACAGTTACCTCCACCGTGACACTAATATACTTGTTACTATTCATCTCATATGTAAGTTACAGCTATCTTGACCAGCCGTTGCAGTGAAGTGGTTACTCCTGGCTGGGTTCGATTCCCATCAGAGTCGTGTGGGGATTTTTCTGCTCCAACTGCCTCCTACCCAGAGTTGAGTTTGCTACGGGCTCAGTTGGGAAGACTGGGACCACACAGTTGAGTTTCATCCACTAAATGGATGTATATCTGAGAGTGTTACTCAAATTTCTCTAGACAACAGTGCAGGTGTCTGTATCTCTCGGGCCTGTTTGACATTAGGATGCATTATGAAAGTAATTGAAGAGAGTAACCCTGTCATGCAGTCTCAGACCGGAATTGAAATCTGTTGCATCATCTTGATCATCCTCATTCTCAAATCAGCATTAGAAAAAAAGTGTCAGATTCTGTGGCCCTTCATGCCTTGCTTTCTTGGTGACCTCAGTTTCAATGTCCTCTCTACATCTGTGGCCTTGGTTTGATTCTGTCAGGGTCACCAGTATCAGCAAATTCATGGGGGCTGTCGCTGGATGGATGTGGTGGCGCCCCCCAGATGGACAGCTCACTCATACCGGCTCCGCGACTTAGCAATTATTGTCATCAGTAGGGGGCTTGGTATATGGTGTCCTAGGCAGTGCACCACGCCGCTCATTCCGACACCCTGTCCACAGCCACGGCCCGGGTCGGCCCCGCCGCAGCCCCGGCACCGGCAATCCACAGGGAGCAGCAATCAATGTCAAGTCGTCAAGAGGCAACCCACCGGAGGAGACACTGCACTGCCGCCGAGTCACTTCAGTGGTGTTCAGTGGCGCCTGTTCTGATCTAACATACGCAGGAAGCCCCCTACTGACGACAATAATTGCTTAGTCGCGGAGCCGGCGTGAGTGAGCTCTCCCTCCGGAGGGCGCCACCACGTCCGTCCAACGACAGCCCCCATGGACTCGCGATACCGGTGACCCCGACGGAACCAAACCAAGGCCACAGACGTGGAGAGGACATCGAAAATGAGGTCACCATGAGAGCAGGGCATGAAGGGCCACAGAATTTGAGACTTTTTTTTTTTTTATGCTGATCGATGAGAATGAGGATGATTATGATGATGCTACGGATTTCCATTTCGGTCTGAGACTACATGACAGGGCTGTACTCTACGCTTCCTTTCATAATATATCCCGGCGTCAACCAGGCCCGAGAGATACAGACACCTGCAGTGTTGGTCAGGAAATTTGAGCAACACTCTCAGAAACGCATCCCCGGTCGGGGGGGCAGAAAAACCCACATGACTTCTGATGGGATTCGAAACCCACGACCTCCCAGCCGGGAGTCCGCAACGCTAACCACTTCGCCACGGTGGCTGGTAAGTTACAGCTATCTTCCTTTCCCTCTCCCTACGCATTGTTCAGACAAGCCCTGCTGACGGCAAGATCCTGAACTACGGCAAGGTGGAGAACGGCATCCTGGAGCAGGTGTGAAAGAGTAACCTACTCTTTACGCGGGTTCCTGGGACCCCAGACTTGGAGCGGGACCCAGGCCGGCGACATCAACACATGTCTGACGATGACTACCAGGAACAGCTGGGCCTGCACCCGGACAACGACCTCTTCCACTGCATTGTGTACCTGGCCCCCGGGGACTACCATCGCTTCCACTCGCCCACACACTGGAGGGTGGTGCACCGCAGGCATTTTCCAGGTGAGTGTGGTGATGAGCAGGGTTTGCACAGTCTGGGAATTTTCAGTATGAACGTGGTAGCTGTTCTGCCAGCCCTTGAAAGTCCAGGGAAAATTGGCAATATCAGCAGGTTTCAGAAAAAAAAAAATTGAAAAATTATCGATAAAGCTTGGCCCAAAAAAACATTGACAAACAAATCACAATACAAAACACAACACATTTTGAACTCTATGGTGTTCTTCAGGCAGGATACACAACACTCGGGTCAACGAAAATGAACGAGCAATCACTTATCTTCATCCATCCAGTTCGGCGCAAGATGGGCGTTTTTTTTTTTTTAAGAAGTAGTGTGGGATTTTTTTTTTTTTCAGTTATGTGATGCTTGCTGATGGATTTTGTGGTTATGAAAAAAAAAAAATCGAATGTCATGCATCAAGTGAAAAATTACTTCGGTGGATGTTTAATTAATTGATGTTGTTAAACATTCCTGCTGATGCACCAGATGTTGGGATTCTTGGTCTGTTTATATTTGTATGTTGAATGAATCATTCATGACTTGAATTTTAGCATCGTGTGCGCTTACAGAGAGGTTTGTATAGGTTTTGGAAAAGTGACTCAAAGGTTCGGAATTTTACATTGAAAAACCTTTATGAACCCAGGATGAGGGAGGTTGAGGGTAGAGGAGGAGGGGTAGGAGTGAGAGGATGGATTGTGTGGGTGTTTTTGAAAGGATGGTGTGAGAGACAGAGAGAGAGAGAGAGAGTGTGTGTGTGTGTGTGTGTGTGTATGGTGTGACATACAACTTCATTATCAAAATAAATTTCTCCATGAGAAACTTGGCCTGTACTCCCCAGGAAGAGCGTATTGCCGTCGTACGACATGTCTTAGTGCTTTTCTTTGTTCCTTTGTTTTTTTCTGCTGCATGGATCAAAGTGGATTATCATACGAAATTTTGCTATTGTGCATTCTTCTTTGTTTGCAAGATTTGACAATACCTGTGCATTCTAACCACCTGAGGCTGTTCCTTTTAACTATCTATCTGAGCCCATTGGGTTTTTACCACCTGTGTCATTCTGTCACCTGTAACTTGCTTCAAGACAAAAAAAAAGGTGTCACTACCTTTCATTACACCTTTCAGTTGAGGTTAAAAAGTGGATACTACCAAATAGAAATTATAGACAGCACAGCCACCTGAAAAGCAGTGTTCAAACACTTGGTTCTCTGTCTGATTGTGTGTGTGTGTGTGTGTGTGTGTGTGTGTGTGTGTGTGTGTGTGTGTGTGTGTGTGTGTGTGTGTGCTTGCGTGTGCGTGCGTGCGTGCGTGCATGTGTGTGTGTGTGTGTGTGTGTGTCTGTGCTTATGAATATGTGTGTCTGTGCGTGTAGTCAGTACAACACTATGTTAATCTGACAGTAAATGGTTTCAGTCAGTCAGTCAGTCTGTGCGTGTGTGTGTCTGTGTGTGTGTGTGTGTGTGTGTGTGTGTTTGTGTGTGTGTGTGTCTGTGTCTGTGTGTCTGTGAGAGTGTGTGTTTCTGTGAATGTGTGTGTGTGTCTGTGTGTGTGTTGATTCTTTGCTTTGGCGAAACAGTTTTTTTCCCCACATGCTGCTGTCAAATGGGCTTCAGCATCATGCTCTTCTCACAATTTAGCACCAAGCCTGGTTGCCAAAGTCAGGGTCCACAGCAGCACATTGAACGTCTTTTTTATTCTTAGTTATTGGAGTCAAATTAATCAATCAGGAAATGCTGATTATTGAAGTAGGTTGGAAGGCTAACACAGAAATGAGAAAAAAGCCCAGCATGCAGACAGACAAAAAAAAAGAAACAGATATGGCGAGCACTGCTAAGTCAAGATCGCAGCCTGAAGCACTCAGAGAAATCTGTTGTGTTGGTGTATTTGTGTTATATGAAGCAGTTTGATAAAAAGCATGACTTCTTGAGAGTAGAGTATGAAGACTTAAGCTTTAGCGTTGTATACAAACCTGCACTGTATTTTTTGTGTAGTTAATAGTATTTTAAAAGCGCAATATCTTGCCTTCGTTGTTCTGTACTCTTCCCATTCACACTTCCAGGCCGCTCTCTCCTCTCCCCCACTGTCCCTGTCTCCCCTCCTACCCACCCACCCTCCTCCCATCTTCGACCCCCATCACCATTCAAAACACAGATGCCTCTCTCTCTTACTTGCCTACTTCCTTCTGAACACAGGAAAACTAAAGCACTGCTGAGGGGAACGTTTGTTGAAACTTGTCTCTTGCGTCGCAGAGGATGGGACGCCATGCAACTGGAGGGCAACGAGTTTCCAAACATGCGCGCATAAAAACTAAAGCTGCAGTCTCCATAGATCTTGATTTTGTGTTTTGGTATTTTATGCTTTAATGAGTTCTGCTGCCATTGTCAAGGTAGCGTCTGCTGCTGTGAGATACAGACAAACGCCTTGATCATGCATGGTGTTTGCTAAGACAGGAGAATTTGTCATCACTGCGCATTGGAAAAGGTAAAAAGTGCTGACTGGCTAGAACTATGTCCCTCTCTGTTTTCAACAGGTGAGCTACTGAGTGTCAACCCTGGCATGGCGCGTTGGATTCAGGGTCTCTTTAATTTCAATGAGCGTGCGGTCTACACAGGCATATGGGAGCACGGCACGGCTTCTTCTCCATGTGCGCTGTGGGGGCCACTAACGTGGGTTCCATCAAGATCTACTGCGATGAGGTGGGGGGGGGGGGGGGGGGGGGGGGGGGGGGGGGAGTTTGTCGCTCTTTGTCAGCATGTCTGTCTGCAATCTTCTGTGTCAGTTCAGTATCGCCACCACCCCCCACAGTATCGTCCTCCCCATCTTTCCTTCTGCTCCGTCCCACAGACTGGCTGTCCCATACACCGCCACATCTGAGCCTGTTGTGTCTCAGTCCCCAGCAGCAGCAATTTATAGTGAAATTACCAATCATTGGGACATCATGCAGCAGTTAATCCACTGGTGTGGAGTGAATCACCTGGGTGGTATCTGTTCTGATCCAGCACACACAGGATCCTCGGTGAGCATCCACAGCAGACTTTCACTGTCTCTGTTTTGACCAGCACAACCCCTTGCAGATGGTCAGATGGACTGTGCCTCATACAGTTGACAGGGAGCACAGCCAGGTGAACCCCCATGCCACATTGAGGTGATGGAGGTGGATGGGCCATCTTGTCTCGGGAGCCTCCACAAAAAAAGGGTCAAAAGACAAAATCTCCTGCCCTACAGAAACGCAATTAACTTTCAAAGATATGCACTCTGTCCTACTGTCTGATGATGAAGAAGATGCAAAGATGGAATGGATTGCCTTCCATTACGATTACTTACTAATGATGTATACAACAATATTCCCCCAGAACATTTTGGATCTACATACAAATTTCAAGGAGCTGCAGCTCCTCTGTCAGGGCTTAAAACCAGTTGTGGCTGCTCTACAGGAAACTGAAATTCAGAACCAGAAGACTTTCACTCTTTCTGGCTTCAGCCAGCACAACCTCCTGCAGATGGTGAAGTGGAGTGAGAATTTCCACTTGTCCACCCAAAGGTTTAGCTGCCGTGGACAATCCGGATGGGTGGGTATTTCAAGCCCAGGTGTGTGTTTGAGTGTTTGCCTGTGCGTGTGTGTGTTTTTTGTGTGTGTATTTCGATGAGTATATGTGTATGTGTGCATGTGTGTGCATGTGAGAGAGAGAGAGAGAGAGACAGAGGGAGAGAGAGTGAGTGAAGTAACTTTAAATCCATAGCAGATTTTCAACAAAGTTTACAGGGATATTTCTTGAGATAATACCTGAAATGGATTAATTTCTCCAAGGGAGGCTAGAAACTGACGAAATGCTAAATGATCAAAATCATTTAAGATGTGAGGTCATTTATAATTGTGGCTTAAAGGATGATGGGGGCTATGTATTTTGGGGACGTTATTTTTATCGTTTTCACAACAGCAGTTGAACATGTATCCACCTCACTGTTTTGTTGGCTATTTCAGGAGCTTGAAACTAACACCTACCACAAAACACCAGGATGGAACCTACTTTGACAAAACCTTCTCCTCGCCATCACCGTCACCAAGGGGTCCATGTTTGGCGAGTTCAACCTGGGTTCAACATTGGTGCTGATCTTTGAAGCTCCCAGAGAGTTTGAGTTCAAGGTCACTGAAGGTCAGAAAATCAAGTATGGGGAGCCCATAGGAACATCCCTGTGAGAAAATGTCATTGGCTGTGGCTTAGGATGTGCAAATGGATGGAACCATCATATGACTGCTGGTGAAAGCATGTAATGTCAGTGAACCAAGATCAAACTGCACTATACTGTGGGGAGAGTGGGAAATGGGGTTTACTCAAACACATTTCACATTCCCAACCCATGGGCTTTTCCCTCTGAACATTCCCTCATTAACATAATCATTTAAAACTGCTTTCACTTACTATGTATAGATTTCCTAGCTCCAGATGAAGAAAGTTTCTGATTGAGTGAATCTTTTTTTCTTATTGTTTTGTTTTATTCTGTTATCAGCCTGATGAAACATGTGCATGTTTTCTAAGAAACCCTAATTGTGAAATTATCATTTCTCTTCGGTCGGTTCCTTTTAAAATGATTGATCTTTGGTTGTCAACTCTTTTAGAAATCTTTGCTTTGCTAAGAACAAACTGACCCAAAAAATAGTCAAACAAACAGCTTTCACAGGTGATTGAAAAAGTTGAGACAGGATAAAAAAAAAAAACAGCTGCCGCAGTTGAGATAAAAAAATCCAGGAAACACGTTCTTGCCTTATGATATTGTTCACAAGTGCTGTCAATTAAACTCTTGAACCACAATAATTGTTAGATGGAGATTGTAACTGAAGTGCTTCACACTCAAATTCACAATCATATGGAGTACTCATTCGGTCATTGATATAAACTGGGTAAAGTTTTGATCATTTTTATGAGTGATAGTCATTAGGTTTTGCAGTGAAGAGAAGCAAAGAATAAGATCTGAAGTGTATATGAGGATTTCAACCTGGCCTTGTGGTGTTAGGATATAGCTGTTGAAAATATGGGCCAGGTAAGTGCACACCATGATTTTCTCACCTTAGCTGCTTTTTCTAATTCATTTATCATTTATTTCAACTCAGACAAACTCCTTGAGTGGCTATTAGCTTGTTATGAAGAATATTTAAAAACACAGAAATTTGTCTCCCCCTTTTAAACCCATGTTCAGCTGGCTCCACTGTATATTCCAGTTGAGTTTGAAGACAGGATCCATACTACCGACCAGATAGTCGTGTGGATGAAGGACTGCTTCACATGCAAAGTTTATCTTGTGCATCCTGGGAAACACATGAAAGAGTGTCAGTCAGTGGGATATGCTTTATGATCTCGTCACAGGTACACCAGCTCTGCACTTGTGTTTCACTTTTTCCTAATTCAATGCACACAGGGAGAACAAAACAAAACAAAAACAACAATTAAAAAAAAAAGAAAACTGAACTAATATCTATATATACATTTTTTTAAAATACCATTTGACAATTCTGCAGCCATGAGAATTGAAAGAAGTTCTTTGAAATGTGAATTCAACACACTGACCTCTTTCCTTGTCGCCATCTTTCTAAACGAGGCTGAGTAATTCTCTGTCATCACAGTAAATCTTCCATCTCTTATAAATAATCTTACCTCTTCTCTGTAATCCTCCATCTGTCTTTCCTGAGAAGATTGTTTGATCTTGGTTCACCAGAAAGCTAAATTAACCGGTCTAGATATGGGCAGTGCCTCACATGTACCATGTTGTGAAATCTATGAATGAGTGAATGATTGTTATGAGACAGAACATGTGAATGCCATCAACTTGCTTGTTCAAAATACCGGCTGGTGCTGCAAAATGTTCACCTCCATTTGAGGATTTAAAATGACCATCAGTGTACAATCATGTGGGTGCCATTTTCTGTTGTTTAGTGACAATCACCATTAATACATCGCCAGTATTATCAGGCTGTGGTTGCTGAGGTTTTTGTTGCCTGTGCATATAATGCCAAAGGCTTATTCTGGACAGTATTACAGATTTGTGGTCCCAGTCATGCATGCTGCAAAGACCAACAGTATGTTCATTTCTCATGCGCTTGTGTAAGTTTTTCACTGGGAAAAAAATCTGCCGTTCTGTATGTGGATTTCCTTCAGGATTTTTTTTTTTTCTTTCTTCTTCTTCTTTTTTTTTTTTTTTTTTGAGAATGGTAAAAGAATTATTCTTGGATTAATCATTTAATGTCACTGATTATGCTTAAGTAGAATCGACAGATGCATGTAAATAGATTTATGTTACATAATTCAGCAAAGATCTAGCTGAGTGATGTTCATTGACCATTCATTTTTGGCAAAAGCTGTGGTTTTTAATGGTAACTTTATTGTGTGAACTTTTTTCCCCTCTCTTTTTAGTGGTGTCTTTATCATTTCATTGTGCCTTAACTTTCATCTCCCTGAAATGGTAAGATTTAGGTACATGTCATGGAAGAAAGAAAATGTGTTGAATCATCAATAATAGAAGAAGAAATGATTTATTTTGAGTACAGTTCATTTTGTAACAAAACAGAAAAAAAAAAAAAAAAATTTTCGAAATATTTTAACTTCAGAATGTGACTTGACCAAGAATGTTTTTATGTCCTTCGATCAGTGTCCTCTGTGTATATGTGTATGTTTGTGTGTCTATGTGTGTTTGCACACCCACGCATGCTCTGATCATGCCGTGTGACAAAAAGAAAAGAATGATCTGTACGACAACAGTGGGGTTTTCATACTCAATATTTCAGGGCATGATCATCTCTTCAGGAATTGTTAGATTCTTCTATCAGGTTATTCAACTGTTCAGCCATCTTTAACTTGAGGGGTAGCCATACTGGCAGCATAAAAACACCCAGCCAAACTGTGTCAGTTTGACATAGAATATCACTTATTGTTGATTGTTGTTTCCTGTGGGATCATGTTCCTTAAAATAGGTCATTACTGTTCAGGAGACTTCTAAAAGCATGTTTTTCTACAAACACGTGCAGTATTGATCCCTTTTGTGCATCATGTATTGTGGATACACAGGATTTGCATAAATTCTGTACTGTAATCACAGTTCTTAATCAGACTTGTGACTTGTATTATGCGTTTTTTTTAAACATAATATTTTTGCTTGAAAACAGACAGGATTTTTCCCTATGAAAGCTGAGTTGTTGCATTGATAAAGCAGTTCACTTACATTCTTTTGATCTCTTTGTTTGTTAAGTATATACATTTTTTTTGTCTATTTTTATTCCTTGTGTGGCATTTCCATGTGTGTGTGTATGTTGCATCTGTGTGTGTGTGTGTGTGTGTGTGTGTGTGTGTGTGTGTGTGTGTGTGTGTGCGTGTATGTGTGTGTATATGTGTGTGTTTATGTGTGTGTGAGTGGGTGTGTATGTGTGTGTGTGTGTGGGGGGGGGGGTGCGCGCGCATGTGTGTGTGTGTGTGTGTGCGAGCGCACGTGTGTGTGTGTGTGTGGATGGATGTGTGTGTGTGTGTGTGTGTGTGTGTGTGTGTGTGTGCTCAAATCATTAACACTCTGCTGTCTTTGCTCTCTTGCATTTCAAAGCAATTTCTTCACCTAAGTACTAAGCCTTAGCTGCTCACAGAGACATGGCAGTAACCATAACTCTTGTCAGTATGGTTGGTTGTTTCTGTGGGGGTTTTGAGTGGACTGGGAATGTTATTTTGTTTTTACGTAACGCTCAAACCGTGCTGCAAAACTACCTCAAGTTCCTCACCCTGTCCAAAGGACCAGTTATAGTAAGGGTCAGTGGCAAGCTCTGGAGAATCAGCCCCCACCCACCCCCCCCCCCACCCCCTCTTTTTTCCGCCCTCTCATCCCTCGGCTAAAAAAAAAAAAACCCACAAGATTTATCGCTGGTGAGATGTTTTGCTTATACAACCATTCCTTTCCTTAACCCTTTAAGATAACCACATTCCCTCTCAGATATGATGTCTAAACACAACACCTGCATGCATGTTTCCATGTTGCTGTGCGGCATTGATCCCATTGATGGTGCATTCTTGGATGCATGGAATGGGAATGAACCTGGCTGCAAGATTTTTGTTTCCTTTTGCTGGAGAATGGAGTTTTAGGGGGGGGGGGGGGGGGGGGGAGTCTACACAGATTTTGACTCTGGAGTGAAAGTCTTCCTCTAATCTTGCTGTCCATCGCCCAAAGTCGGAGTGTGGCTGCCCATGTGGTGGGGTAATCAAAAACGGTCACGCACGTAATGTTCTCATCCCCAGCTGATGCATTTGTACCATAGCGTTCAAGTACTTTGGCTGTTTGGATGATCCCTGGAGTCTTTTAGCCAGGGTACGACAACAACAACAACAACATCTTGCTCTCCAAACTAGGGATTGAAGCTCACACCCTTGGGTTGAGGAACCAAAAGTTTTTTTTACTTAACTACATGCAAGGTTTTTGTTTCCTTTACAAGACAATGAAGTTTTGAAGGGGGTTGAGTATACACAGATTTTGACTCTGGTGTGAAAATCTCTGCTAATTTTTGTGTTCAGACTGTGGATTGAACCTCAGACCCTTGGGTTGAGAAACCAAAGTTTTTATTTAAGTGTTGAATTGGGCTGCCTGGAGAAGCAGTGGACATAAACCCCCACATTGTCCAGGGTGGAACTCACACAGATTAAACTGCCGGTCCCTTACCTTGCTTTTGGCCATCAAGCTCAGTCAGGGGACTTGGTATCATCGTTGTGTGTTGTCTTGCAGGAAGGAAGAAAGGTACAAATTCTGCAGCAGAGCGTGTGAGGCTCGGTTGTGTGTGCGTGTAGAAGATGGAGACTTACTAGCTTCAAGAGGACCCAGACCACTCACAAAAATGGACCAGTAAGAATGGCCCCCAACAACACCACAGTCGACGCATGCTGTAGATGGAGGCAGTACATGTCATTGTTTTTGCATTCTTCATCACTCAAAACGAAATTGACCACCAGGTTTGTGAGCCAGGTTGACAGAGAATGGCCCTGCCTGTGTAGCTGGATCCCATTGTTACAGCTGAGGCGCCGACTGAGAATGAATGCCTTCTGTCTGTACATGTCAAACGAATGTATGTTCGTCTCTTGTCGTGTCAGACACTAAACCCACATCATTTTTCAGCTGTTCTTATTCAGCTGAGCTCCTTCTCTAGGCCATTATGGGTGAAAAATAACTTGTCAGTCCACTTTTTCTGTCACTTTCTCTTTGACTTTGGGTGGGTGGCTGGCTGGAGGGAGGGGACAGGGGAGGTGAAGAGGGGATGTGGCTGCTTTCAACAAATTTGTTTGTACATGTATTGCTTTATTTCACGAACATTGGGTGAATGAGTAGGGATGGGTCAGAGGGAGATGGGGTAGTTGGTATCAGTAGCTTTTTATTTCACACCATTTTTCTAATGAAAATTAAGTTTTTCATACACTTTTATCTATAGGAATCAGCAACAATCCTATATAGATATGCTTTCTGTGACAGTTCTTTTGGCTTTCAACATCATCTCTGATTTTTACAACTTTAATAAGTAATTATTTAAGAACTTGTTTTCAACCCAAAGAAGATTTTTTTGAGGCTTTGAATTTTGTTTTCAGATTTTTTTTTTTTCTCTTCATGTAATAAGGCTTGATGTTGTTAGGACAGAGACAGAGTGCCCGTGATGTCTGCAGACACTGGGCAGTTTTGTTTACTGTGCTGCATGGTTGCCAGCTTGTGTAGTAAATATCATTTCTGTGAATAGATTTTGTTTTTGGTGTTTATTTCCTGTACAGGAAGTGAAACTTCTAAGCCTTTCATTTTTGATTGTTGATCCAACAAAATGTATGTAAAGTTTGATGGAGTTTGTTTTTGTGTGAGGTGTTTTGTCATCCTTAACTGTGATAACAGTTTGGGTCCTTGGTGATATCATTTTTGGTCTTTTTTTACATTGGTGATACCAATGGTTGAAAACGGAGTTGACAGGCTGTTAAAAGTGTTGTTTAGCCCATATGTACGCCATCTGAATAATCAAGTTTGTAGGTTGAAGAAGCAGATTTTGCCCTAAAAACCCTAAGTGATACGAACAGAAAAACGGACTGTATCCATGCGACATTCATTAGGAACTGAAAGGTTGTTGGCTGCCGGTCCCCATCTTTGGATGTAGATTAAAACCAGTGTTTACAACCTCACTTTTTTAGAGTCAGTTAGTCAGGAGTACCTGACATCTTCAGATGAAATGATAACTGTTTAGGAGCACAGCCGACAGCTTTAATGGGGACAGGTGGAGAGTGGTAGGAGAGAACATACCTCAGACACAAAGTGTGGTCAGAGTGAAATCTTGCATTGTACTTTATAGTTGCTTTCACAGAGTGCATTAGTTTGAGTTCCTTTTTCTTTTTGTGTGTGTGTGTGTGCGTGTGTGTGTGTGTTATTTCAGCAGTCTTTAAAAAAATGTTTCTCTGATGACCATGTGTAATACCATACAGTCAGTTTCATGGTACAACAGTCATACATCAGTAACACCACTCACCATTTGAAATGAATTTATCGCACATATGTCAGTTTGTGCCTTAACTATTAGCGAAATCAGGGAGCATTGAAATGTATGGCAGCAAAACAGTTTGAAGTCCTTTATCGCACCAATATTGTGGAACATACATAGCAGAAAGTTAGAAGTCAGGTATGGCTGTGTGGGTCAGTGTGACTTTGAGCCCATTGTTGTTACAGAAGAAACCTGTGGATAATCACTTTACAGGCCTGTAATGTATAAAACTCATTAACCTTGCTTTTTTTTTTAATACCTTTGAGATACCATGCCTGAGGCCTTGAACAACATCTACCCTCCATGAATAGTGAAGAAACAAAGTGAGAATCCTGATAGTCTGGCGTTTGGGCTGCTGTGATACCTGTTGGGGATGCAAGGGGTACTCCGATCAGTATTAATTGTATTCCAGCATTTTTGAAAACTTGTGCTAATACTTTATTCTTTTCTATCACTCCATTTGACTCAAGCGTTTATACATCTATTTCTTATCTATCTATCTATATATATATATATGTATATATATATATATATATATATATATATATATATATTCTTCTGTACTGTTATCCACTTTTTTGTGTTTAGCCCATTCAACTGTCTTTATTTTAGAAAAGTTTGTACAAATTTTTCTCATCACGCTATTCAACTCGCCAGCCTTGTTGTTATCTGATGCCCAAGAAGTGAGACTGTTTGCTTTATTTAAAGTGGACACTAGCTGTCCATTGATTCTTTCATGTCTGTTTTCCCATGATTATTGATTTATGGGTTGTTGTCTTTTTTTCTAACATCATTAATTGTTCTTTTCTTTCTTTCCTTTTTTTTTTTTTTTTAAATACTCATTTGATGTGTCTAGAATAGCTGATGTTGGCACGCAACAACGACACTAACACACATGTTGTAAACTCCAAACGATGTTTACTAAAGGAACGCTCTGATCGTCGACCATATATCTGGACATGCAACCGTTGGCCTTCTGCGCATTCTCTTTATGCATGCATTAGACTTTGACATAGAGTTGTAGTTCTTGCAACTTTCAATATTAAACATAACATCATTTTCATAACCTGGAGATTAAATTGAGGGGAATTTCTCAGCATGGTCTAATGATGTCTGCTTTGAGGACATCATTATTTAAGCTACCAGGTTATGAATTGTGTCAGTAGTATTGGCAGTTAATCTTTGTTTGTTTTGTTTTGTTTTGTTTGCTGGACAGATTTTTTGTTGACTGTGAGATGACAGCCCTGAAAAGGCCCTGTGAGAGCTTCAGTACTACCGTAACACAAGCGCCAGTGATGTACAAAAATAGATTCTGTAAGGAGAAATGATGACTGAAAGAAACCCTGTCCAAAGATTGGGCTGTAAAGCAAATGACACTGTCATCAAGGGTGTGAGAGTGGTGAGGGGGAGGAATTTTAAGCAGGACACCCCAGGGAGGGGATGGCTCATGTGAAAAAAAAACAACAAAACTTCTTAAACAGAAGGGTTGAGAAATACAGAGGATCTGATGTTTTTTTCCAGTGTGCAGATGTTTGTACTGACACTGTGACAGGATGACTGTCAGCCAAGCATTCTTGTCAGGCGGAGAGGTGAGGAGCTGAGAAGGAAGATTGATGCTTATAGACTTTTTCACGGCTGGAGGTCAGTATTTACAGAGCTCAGAGACAGTCAACCTTTGCTTCGAAGAAAGGCTTTCAAACTGAAATGAATTCAGGCTATTTCAGTGTCAGCATTTTCAAGGGAGCTCACTATACACCGAGTGCTCACTCCATGGCGCGCTAGTGAAATTTGGGGCAAAAGGACACTAACTTTTGTCTTTTTTACTTATCTGCATGCAAACAAAATGATAGCACAGTTTGTATTGTCAGGTGATTAAAAAGAAAAATAGTTAGCCCAATCTATGTTTGAGTCATTGTGAAGTTGCGCACAGCATCTTCAGATTGGATGCCTGTTTTGAGGTATTCCTGTTCATTCCAGTGGTATGTTTTAAGTCGGGGAACCATAGACTTAATGAATATGCCCGCTTTATTCAAAACCTGAACAGATAACTTTGCTCTGAAAGAGTGTTTCTACACATGAGCATGTAGGGCTGAAATAATTCAAATATTCCAACAAATGCATTTGTTTTGCTAGTATTTGATATTTAGGATGCTTTCTAATTAAACTGATTTTTAGCTTTCACAGAAAAAAGAAAGGTTGTTGCAGAGACAAATCAAGTTTTGACGTGAGCGAGAGTCAAAAGTAAGGGGCCCCTGAACTCCTGTTTGGGGGAAGGGCCCAAATGCCATAATCTTAAACAAACAAAGAAATTTTACGATCAGAAAAAGCTCTGTCAACAGGAATTCTTGGGACAGTGTATCAAATTTGGCGATCAATGCCCAGTAGTACATCAAGAGGAGAAACTAGGGAGGCTACGGAAATCATCCAGTGGCATTCTTGGCCAGAGAGATATGAGCTAGGAACAGCAGCACGCTCACCACGTGATCTGTATCACAGGTCAGACGTCGATGTCAGCCCATCGCTTGAGTACACCAGAAGAAGATCCCATGACAAATCCAAAGCCAGTGATCGCTCCGAATTTGGATTTGTTCAGGCCTAAACTCTTTTCACGACGGTACACTTGATAATTCATGGAATATTTTACACTCACGTTTCTGTTTTTTTTTTTTTTTTCTTTTCTTTTTTCCTCCAGTTTGATCGTTTAAACCCAAACAGCATGATATATGGCAGAGTTTCTGTGATGTCAACTAGAGTGATTTGATTAATGTGGCTTGTGAATGAGTTTCATTGTTTTCAAACAGTATGATAAAACTGAATAAAGCCTGTGGATCATGATTTTAGAAGTACTAAGTAATTGGTACAAAAGTGAATTGCTTTATGCAGAATAGATTGGTCCATGATGCATATCTGTAGGTAGGTACATTACATGTTCAACTGATTTTGGAATGAGAATCAAACAGGTAAGCCAGGATATCTCTTGTTGTGAAAGCTAGACTTTTAGGAATTGGTTTGTGGGTGCTGTTGAACAATCACTGAAAGAACTTCTGGAATAGATAAGATTCTTTGATTTATTCTGTGTATTAGCGTAATGTAAAATCAACACGTTCTTTCAATAATATAGGAAACTTGTCAGTGAGGAAAAGATGATGCAAAGGGTTTGCAAGTTCTACACCATGTTCTTGACTGAAACCCCTATTACATATCATGCAGACATCTTGCATGCTGGCTATATGTGTACTCTTTTGTGTAATGGTGAATATAGACTGCATGTTTTTTTTGTTGTTGCTGATGTCATGGATGACAAGTGAATGTATTTAAAGGGTCAGAAGTGCATGAAAGTCATGGACATCATTTTCGACACTGTAAAATGCACCATCAAAATTGACCATGCAAACAGTGATGATCGAATGAAGTAAATGACAACTGTGTGAACAATCATGAAAAAAATTTATAGCTGAAGCCCAGACACTGGCAAGAAAAGAACATGTTAACAAATTCCATCTATGCAAACTTTTGAGTTTTATTGCTATGATTGGTTATCATTGAAGAATCTATAACACCACTCCAGCCTCTCCCCCATCTACCACCATCACCAGTCGGCTTACACACCCCTGCCCCTCCACCCCCCCCCCTGCAAAGAGTCCTGAAAAACAAAACCAAAATTAAAATATGGTGGTTCAGACAATTCATGTTGATATTTTGTTGATATAACTCTGATCTGCTTCGTGTATGTTCATATATTACCTTAAAAAAAAATCATTTGAAAAAAATGTGGCTGTTTGAAGGGACAGTCTGTAGTTAGAGGTTTTGTGGTATACTTTTTATGTAACTCATTTCTGATCTCTTTAATTGGTGCCGTTTGGGAGGAAGGAGGGGGGGGGTGTTTTCGTTTTGCTTTGGTTGGTTTGCTTTTTTTTTTTTTTTTTTTTTTAAAACGAAAATTTAGTTTGTACAAAGTGTATTGTTCTGTACATAAGCTGAAATTTGTATATGTGGTTTTTGGTGTTGATTTTCGTTTTGTTGCTATGCCTGTGTGTGTGTGTGTGTGTGTGTGTGTGTGTAGTTTTTCATGCTGTTAATGGAGTTTCATTATGTCATACTCATAAACATGCGTAAAGAATTATACAGTGTACACACCTTACTTGCATTTTGAAAGTATATCTGGCTTTTCATTGTGGCATGCTATTACACACCACACTAATTTATTTCTGAATATTATTTCTGGCTTTTATATGATCAAGATTGTAATTTTTGTAACACTTCCACAGCTGTGTCTGATCGTCATCATTTTCAGTGGAGGTGGGTGGATGGAGAGTTTTGTGTGTGTGTGTTTTTGACAGTTCCTTAAAGTATTTTTCACCCCCCCCCCCCCCAGCAGTCGCCAGTGCGGTACAGCCTCAATGACAGTGGAACACTTCCTGCAGGACTGTCCCACACATAAAAAGCTAAGGGCAGAGACCTGGCCTGCTTACACGCCGATGAGAGAAAAAGCTTCATGGTTCACTGGAGGGCCTCCTCCGTACAGCAGCCTTCGTCAGTGCCTCTGGGGTTCCCTGTCTGAGTGAACAAGGAAGAAGAAGAAATCGTTGGTCTCTTCTTTTTACCGCCTGCACAAAATGACCGGTCTTTTGGGTGCTAATGAAGCAAAAATGCTAAACAAGAACTCGTGCTCTGTTGACGAGACAGTTTCATACATATAACTCCAGAGGAATGCTGCTTATGGTGCCAATTAATCATGCATAATACATATATAGCACTGTATTTATTTCCATTCTACCATGTGTTCAGTTTAACAATATCCAAGATAAGAAGGCTGTGCCAGTCTTGATTAAATATTAATTTATGTTTGTTCATTTCTCCGGTTACGGTTGCTATGTGCATCTGTCGGGCAAGTGTAAATGGCAAAAACATCATCATAAAGCTCAGCATGGAGGCCCCATTTCTGCCACAATTCAGGTGATGCTGCTGTAGGTTTGATAGATACTGGAGGAAGGAACAGATTACTATAGACCTAAACAGCAATCATTTTCATTTATGTTTGTTTACAATAGTAAAAGCTTTGCTTCAAAAGTGAACTTACAAGTAATGATAGAAAATGACTAAACAAAAATAAATAAATAAATAAATAAAATAAACTAACAAATAGCTAGTGCTGAGAAATATTGAATCCCAGCAAACATATGTACGTAAAAAGTGTAATTTCTGATCATTTTGGGGTGGAGGACCTGAAATGGGTGAACATTTTAACCAAGTATTTGTAAATTTCTAACAAAACTCGTTTGTACTTTCCCCTACTACTTACTTGTTCTACATGTATGTTTGTTTTAATGTGAAAAATGTAGCAGTTAAGCAGACAGACACATTTTGAGAAACATATTCTCAACTCATGTTAGTGTCATGACAGCTGCCAGTTCATTCCAATTTTTTCTTCTTGTTGTGGTTCTTACTGTAACTATTTCCATTTTTAAAGATGATTCAGTAAGTCACAGAGTAGGTGGGGGAAAATCTTATAAATTCCAGATTTTTGTTACAGAAAAAAAAAAGGTTGGGAAGTCCTTTCTGGGATGATGAAATGTTGCACAGACCTGTAATAATGTTCCAGAAATGCCAAAAACTGCCTGAAACAGAAGTGACATTTCCTTTCTGAGCCCTACTTTGATCAGTTTCAGTAATTGAGAGCAATTACAGTGCTTCTGGTTAAAAACACATCCTCCCCTTCACATCCCTGGGATTATGGTGGACTCGCAAAGGTTGGTAGCTATGCTGTAGCTTTTTGACACAAAACACACACACACACTCTCTCTCTCCTTTTATCTCTTACCAACACGCACACAGTGTCTGTTCAAAGCCATGCTACTTCTCTCAGGAGACGGCGTGTGTGCAGGTTTACTGCCATCGTCGCTTATTCAAATACAGTCCAACAGTTCAGAATGTTTTGGCTCAGATTTATGCCTTTGCCATCAGAGGGAGGTGCATGCATCAGCTTACCGTGTTGTAAGTGTATTGAGTGGTTCCACTCATTTTTTCACCCTGGTATTAACAGTAACATGGTTAAATGTAGCCATTCCCATTATCAGACCTCACTAGTCATTAGTGAATGGGTATGGTGAAATGTGTGATGTCCACATTATGAGAGAGAGAGAGTGTGTATGTGTGTGTGTAAGCCCAAACTCTCTGTATGTATAGGAGAATGGAAATTATGTTTACACATTGCTCATGGAGATTGCACATGTATGTTTCTGTGTGCAAGTGTATGTTAGGGAGTGCGTATGTGATATTTAAGTACAGTTGTGTTCCTTCATGTGGTATGGGGATGCGTGTATTTAATCTTATAATGGAAATAATGTTTATCTACATTAAACATGCTGTACAAATACAGCCTTGTATGTATGTCTTTTGTTTCATTCAGTGTGTGTGTGTGTCTATGTGTGTGTGTTTTTAGATTATATGAACGGAATCCCCTTGCAGCAGGGATACTGTATTTGCTCTGTCATTCTCTTTCTTCTCCATAGTTCATCCACTGATCATCAAGAATCACTTTCTAATTACCAGGTCTACTTACAAATATGCACACACCGTCATAGTTAAGCCCGATGCACACAAAGTCTCTAGAATATCCTAACCAAATATTTATAACTGTTTATGAATTTATGCACCTTCGGGGAAGAAAATGGTAATGACCACAGTCACATTCCCACAATGTTGTCGACTTACAGCAGTCATTCTTTCACAGACTTCTTAGATCCAATTAGGGAACAAAATATGCGAGTCAAAAACACAGTTCCAGGACTCGTAAACATGCATGAAGAATTGTACAATCTACACATCAATTTTACAGTCTTTATTTGTCATTTTTCGTTCTGATATAAATGAAAATGCACTACAAAAACAAACAAAATTGATTCCTGAAAGTGTAGCCTAGACTTCAAAAACTACTCTTTGACCACCAAAAAAAAAAAAAAAAAAAAGCAAATACACAATTTTCTTTTCTGCTTGTTTGGATATCTGGTAATTACTAGCCATAATCATATATCCATTTTCAACATTAACTGACAATTTTCAGCAACCATCTGACCGGGAACATTTTACTTCCGAAAAGCTGGCTAAACCTACACTGATTTGCCAAACAAAAAGCATACTGAATGATACAGACTTAGAAGTCAGTTGCCGTCAAACTGTTAAACTTTAAAGTAAGAGAAACGCCACATAAAACATTTACACACATACACACACCTAAAGCAAAGCAGCACACTTAAAAAAAAAAAATCTGTTGCAGTACAATCACAGCCCTTCAGGTTTGTACAAGGAAAAAAGGTCTAAGCCCCAAAAGTACACACGCGCACACACACACACACACACACACACACACACACAGGCACACACACTGTCCTTCCAAAGATTATTAGGATACAACACGATTTGGAAACTGCATTACTAAGCAGGTTTTTTTTTTTTTTTTTAATGTAACACCTGTTGCACATCTAAAATTTGCTGACTAAGCACTTACTGCCCACACTACTTTTCCGGAAAAAGAAAAGTCCTAAACATCTCAAATATTGGCATTTGACATCGAACAGAAAACTTTTTACACTGCGTAACGATTTCTCTGACTTGCATTTATGTGAAACACACCACAACCCATGCCCAATACACTTGTTGCATTTCAGAGTCAGATGACTAGGGACACACATATTTCATACACACAGCCATTGTGCTGCTCAGGTGTATCAATTTTAAAGCCATTCTATTGCCCCACATCTCTTGCAATGGCACTCTCTCCTGTAAAGACCCAGGGAGCTTTCCACGCCTCATGGGCTCTTTTAACCAAGGACTGACCCATATGCCATCTGTGTGATGTGCTCTTTCTCTCTCTCACTCTCTCTCAACAATAATGTGTGTGTATGCATGGGCACATATGCATGAAGGCAGGGACTCTCGTTCTCTAAAATTTGCTGTCAGATCTGTTTGTCTAAACTTTGCTTATACAGTCGTTTCACATCTGAAGCTTACATTTAGCACAATCTGACAATCACAGAATTATCTGGAGCAGAGTGATAAATGGATTATCATACAGGTGACTGGTGGGGAAATATGACTCATTCTCCGTCTCCCGTCCCCCCCCCCCCCCCCCCCCCCCCCCCACACACATACACACAAACTCCTACCCTTCCCTCTTCTCTCCCTAAAGTACACAATGGCACCATCATCACCAACCAGAAACCAGCTGACCATGATGTTCACTCAGGGAAAGTGGCCCAATTTCCACGGAAAACATGACATCACAAGTTCAATATAATCGAGTACAGGACACGAACAAACTAAACGTTCATTTAGTTCTTTGAAATGCAGCTGAACTTGAAGACAATGGAATGAATGACAGAATACCATTACTGTAAGACTCGTTTCATTCCCATCTTTCACACGCTCAAGAATCGGTTTCTGTACAACACATGATGTCAGCAGGTAGTTCAGTACCTTCTTCAAAAATGCAGATCAGATTTTGAACTCATAAAAAAAAACACCATAAAAAGCGCATAGACACAAACAGAAAAAAAAAAAAACTGAAATTCAATCATCTAAGAATCTCTTTTGACAGTAGCATCTAATACAGGGTGCCAAACACTGACACAGTCAATGACATTTCCTCCAAACATACCAAAACAGAGATTTCTCTCTGGGAAACCAAAAAGCACAGGTAATAGGTATACTTTTCATGGCTAAAATAGCATGTTTCTAAATGCACAATCTAACGAAGATTGTTCCTCCTCGCACCATACCATAACCAACTGATAATGGTTGAAATGTATACAAAAGTGCTTGCAATAGTTGAGCAGAATTTTTTTTAAAACAGATGAATTTCACTGTTGATGTTGGTGTGCAAAATTAACTGTACAGCAATGTCCAAAGGAAATTTATAGGAGTATCTTTTATCTTGCGTATGTAAATAAATTTGGGCAAAGTCTGCAGTGAGTTGGCTATGACCCTTCTCTTTGAACCCTCAACCCAAACGTCTCTTGCTGTCAAGACTGTGTGAATGAAATGATAAACGCAACAATGAGCAGTCATTATTTCCAGTAATGGGTTTTTTTTTTTTTTTTTTTTTTTTCAGTATTCATTTCAGACACAAGACTATTTTCAGGAGAGCTGTGCCATCCTTTTTTGGCTCTTCCTCAGTGTGCTAATCAAGCCTTTTTCCCACAGGTTCTACCATCTTGATCCAAATTCGGTTCAGGGTCTATAGAGAGGGGAAGTTTGGCTTTTTAACTGACAGCACTACTGCTTCCACCCCTAGCACCAATCAAAGTTGGACTCGCAATGGGAACACATCTTTCACTGTACTCAGCCACATTTTCATCATCCCATTAAAAACAGATCCTCATTTTCTCCCCCCCCCCCCCCCCCCCCCCCCCCCCCCAATTTGAAATTAAGAACTTTTTCATTTAAATTCCTGAATGACTTTCAAAAAACATCAACATCCCAAAAATTCAGTCAAGTTGGAGGCTATGAATCTAGCACTTGCTTCACAGCAAAATCCAGAATGAATTATAAAGCACGCAGTCGGATTAAGAAGAAAGGCAATGTCCTTCCTCATCAATTTCTACAAAAGGGTGATGATTATGTGACAACACCAACAAAATAAAAAATTACAGTCAAGTCTGCAGTTTGTGGATGACCACTACAGATTGCTTTGCCCGCAGAATCTGAAGTCAGAAATGTGCTCATATGTGTACATTAAGCATACACCTCTGGTCCTCCGATGGCTCAGACAAAACTGAATGTGGCTGTGCAGCTGGAAACTGGGTGACTACTGAGTAGTGAGGGAGTACATTCCAATAAGATAGCACAGAAGTCTGGGCAGCAACTCAAATATTCTACCAAATCAAACAGCATTGTTCCACTGCAGCACTAGCTGGGATATCAAACAGAACAGACCAACTAACATACCAGACAGTACAATTTACAGACAGTACAAACCAACAGCAACATAAATACACAATACTTTCAAGGGCAAAATTCGAGTACAAATCAAATCAACGGCAAACACATCCTTATCACATGTTGTTATTAGCAGCACTTACATAGCACCTATCCATGGTTTGAGACTAAGTTCTAAGCGCTTTACAATCCACACTTTCCTTTACATAACAAGCTGCCTACCTGAGTAGTGCCGACTCAACAGCTGCCTGCTGGCGCTACATTCTATATTTCCCATGTCCTTCAGTCTGTCAGTCAATCATTTCTTTATTTCTATTTTCAATTTTTCGGTTCATGTTATATGTATGCATGTCATCCATACCAACAGCAAAACTGCCTTCTCTTCCAAAAGATGCTGATAGGATTTTATGTGTATACAAGATGTTCTGTATGCATTCACCCATACAACATTAAAAATTTAATCAATGGCACAACCTACGAAAGTTGCCACTAACCAACGTACTTTTCCTTTAAAGAAACTGTCTGTGTACTCGCTGCTTGACAAAAAAAAAAAAAAAAAAAAAAAAAAATGTATAGTACAATCTGTAAAGAACACACATGAAAATCAGTGCATCTGATGTAAATAAACTACAAAGTCAAATCTCTTTGAAACTGGCAACTAAACATTATTTATCATTATGAAAAATAATCGGTTATGAAAGCTGTCTTTGTTCAGAATCCAATGCGCTTTTTGAAGACACACTACTGATACAGTGATTGGCTCTTGATGATAACACAGTCTCTTTGAAACATTTGACTTATGAACACTATCTAAGACACAAAAACCATCATCATTATACAACATTCAAAATATCACAAAAGAACCATCTCTGCAAAAAACATTTTATTAAATCAAAATACATAATGTGATTTGGATGGGAATAAGCATGCAAATGCATATGGCATGAAAAAGAAATTAAAAGTGAGACAAAGGCAAGGGACACACACACACACACACACACACACACACACACACACACACACACACACACACACACACACACAAACAGTGAGGAGGGGATTGGGGGGCAAGGGGGAAGGAGCAAAGAGAGAGAGAGGGGGTGAATGTTTGCACACATAATTAAAAATGCTTAGATTTGTGTGTAAATGTGTGTGTGCAAATTGGTCTTGTGACTGCATTAATCACTGTATTGCGGTTACACAGGCTAAGCATATGAGTGTGCATGCCTGAGTGTGTGAGTGTGTGTGTGTGTGTGTATGTGTGTATACATCTGTTTGTGCATTTCATTTAACCAAAGGCTAATCTGACCGTACATGAAAAGATTTATGTCTGTATGTACATGAGTGCCTCTGAATATTTGTGTGTGTGTGTGTGTGTGTGTGTGTGTGTGTGATGTGTGCATGTCTGTGCATCATTTTTATGTTTGTGTGAACATGTAAAAAATACAAGTGTGTGTGGATGTGCATGCACACACATACCACATGTTTATGTACAGTTTAAAAAAAAAAAGGAATAAAAAAAGACAACGAAAATCTCCAACAGGACAAGCCCACACTGTTCCGAAAGCATATCATGCACACAATGACCAAAATGTACAAACACACACTGTCCCTACGCCACCCCACCATCATCATCGCTTGAGGATTTTGTTCATCTGTTTGTTCTGCTTCTCCAGCAGGTCATTGGCTCGGTTGACCTTTGGGTTCAGCTGATCCAGGGCTTCGTTCTGAGACTCTATCTCATCCCCCAGGCCTTGTGCCAGCATCTTTAATCGCCCCAGACCATCACTCATTACGCCTGCAAATAACAAACATGACTAGGTAGATTGTTTGTTTCGGGGTTTAGGATTTTTTGTTAGTGATGGTGGTTTTTTGTTTTGTTTTTGGTTTTTTCTTTTTAACACTTTCAACAATGGCACAAAAATATTCTAACCAATGCCTACTTTTTTTTCTTTTTGGCTTATATGGCACAATTGTGTGTGAATACTGGCCAACTGAGGGAGCCAATTGGGATACCAAAAGCTGACTTGTGCGATTTTATATAATACAAAATCCCAGAGGTTTAAGTGCAGTTTTCTAAAAATGCAAAATCTTACCTTGGCAACTGCAATAAAAAAAAAAAAACATCCATCATTAAACAGTTTGGGAGGGTGGAATAAATTAAATTAACTGGTTATAAAATGGAAAATAAAAGGCGAACAACTGTAATACCTCCATAATAGACAAAGTTTTCAGCTTGTCACAGAGTCCTAGATGCACTAAAATGAGCACACCTAGTTATAGTCCAAAACACCTTACAACATATTGTACAGATGTTTTTCGCGCTTTAAACCAGGTGATGACCATAGAATCCACAGAATCTGAAAATGGATCACAAATGAAAAGAAACAAATTGCATCAATCAATGACATAATGACCTCCAAATCGAAACAACAAATAAACACTTACCCAAGTTTCGATCCAGCTCCTCTTCCCTAGCGCTGCGTGTGATTGGCTGGACGTACTGCAAAGAGGATGCTCCACTGCCAGATCCCCTCGAAGTGGAACGTGACTGTGCCATGAAGCGGCTGTCGAGGGTCCCTGTCGCTGTAAGAAGCGCTTCCCCAGCCAGGCTCTGCAGACCCTGAGGGCTGGGCAGAACTGGCGCCGGACTCCTGGTTCTTCTTCATGACGGATTCCAAGGAGCTGGCTGATGTAGACGGCTGACTGGTCGCTACAGGGGTCTCCTTCTTGCTGGTCCACCAGTTCTTGATGCCGCCAAAGACGCTTTTGATGTTGTTGATGTGGCGTTGTGAGGTGGTCAGGGTGGTGTTGATTTCGTCCGTCTTCTTTGTTATGTTGTCAATCACCTCTCTCTGCCGGAGCAGCTCCTGCAAGCAGACTTACACAATTATCAGTGAATTTGGGAAGGGAGGGGGAGAGGTGGGGGAGGGGTTATTTTCTTGTCCATCATACCACACTATTTCTACACACCTTGGATATGCATTAAAATATAAACACATAGGATGAAATATTTCATGTTCTGCATGCTATAAGTCAGAGTAATGAACAACACTGAGCTTACAATGTACACTTTCTGTTTTTAAAAAACATTAAAACAATTTTCTCACACTTTCTTTAAACCTTGATTCAACACACTCTCATTCCTCCCATCTAAACACAATAATGATCAGTGATTATCATACACAGTAAAATGTCAGATATGACTAAGAAAAAACAAAAAAGGAAAGGAAGAAGGGGAGGGGGGGAGAGGGAGGCAGGGGACATGAGAAAGAAAGAAAGAGGGACTGTGAATAGTGACCTAGATGGAACTCTACAAGGAAGGGAGAAGGGGAAGCAGAGCTGCAATGGCCTAAAAGTACACAGTGTAGCATTTTGACATTCTTCTTCTTCTTCCTTCACTCAGACAGGAACCCCAGAGGTACTGATGGAGACTGCTGTATGGCGGAAGTCCTCTAGTGATCCATAAAGCTTTTCCCTCATCGGTGTATTGGCAGGCCAGGTCTCTGCCCTTAGCTTTTTAAGTGTGGGACAGTCCTGCAGGAAGTGTTCCACTATCATTGGGGCTGTACCACATGGGCAACTTGAAGACTCGCCGATGTGGAATTTTGTGAACATGTGATGTCTCAGTCTGGAGTGCCCTGTCCTCAGTCTCACAATGCTCAGTTGGTCTGATCTGGGCAGCAGGTAGCATGCATCTTTCTTGTTGACGTCGGAGTGCTGCTCAAGCCATCTTCTTTTTTGCTTCTCTTTGATAATGCTCTTGATTTCTTCAAAGGAGACTTCCACTGCTCCTGCTCCAGCTCCAGTTGAGGCTGTTGTCCTCCTTTCTTTGCCAGTTGGTCAGCTTCCTCATTGCCATATATTGCAGTGTGAGGGTATCCACTGGATGACGGTATTCTCAGTGGACTGCTACAGAATGGCCTGGGTAGAGACAAAGGAGTTGAGTTCCTTGTTTCGAGGATTTTTAAGAGTCTGCAGTACTGATAAAGCATCTGAGAAGAAGACAACTTTGGTATGTACGGCCCCTCTATTTTCATTATACAGCATTCTGGCCACTGACTAGTGCATCTGTCTCAATCTTGAAGTCTGTGGAGAACTTGCCAGTTGGGATGGCTTGTCAGACAGGAGTTCCATCCATCAGCTTCAGGAAAGTTCCTCCAGCTCCATTTCTGGTACCCTCTTCTGCTGAGCCATCTGTACATGTATATGTCCAGAACTCTTTAGGGTATGTTTGCTCTTTGTAGTTAAGAGTTACTGCTTTTCTCTCCAGTTCTGATTGTGTGCCCTTTGTTAGAATACCAGGAAAGGTGACTCTGATTTCTGGGAACTGATTTCTTTTCCATGATGATAGTTAACTGTGTGATGGAATTGTCTTGTTCCCTTGTTGCAAAAGTTCAGGATCCTGTCTCTCAAAGTACAGCATTCCAAATTCAAGCGCAGCATTTGCATGTCATTTCACATGTCAAAATCAGTAGCACTTTCAGTTGCATAGAAATTTTGTTTGTTATTTTGTGGTTTTGACTTGACCTGCAAAATCTCAAAGTGGCCAACCGCAAAGCCAATTGATAATGAAACCAAAAGATAATTGTGATCACCGTTAGTGAATCTTTCTTCTGCATTTTCTTCCTCTCCTTACTGAACTTAGCCATTTCTTTTATAAAATCTGCCTACAGTCTAAAGATCTAGATTGTTTGGGTATACTAAATATTAGTTTACTTTAGTTAAGCCTCTAGGTTCTTTCTTTTTTTTTTTTTTTCTTTCTTTCTTTCTTTTTTTTTTTTTTTTTTGGCATAGCACTTCATCACAAAGTCTAACTGTGTACTATAATCAACAAATCATAATGCCATGCCTAAAACATAGCAACTGAACTCCGAAGGTCATGAAACAGGCTGACACAGACAAAAAAGAACAGACCAGGTAGGCAGACAATACATTTTTTTTAAATGCCAGACAGGGAGAGCTCATAACCTGCCAGTACAAAATGCCAGGCTTTTGGATAGATTCTGTAAACTAAAGATCAGGTATCAGCGCAGGCCGAGGCAACAATACTGATCTATATTTTTTCCCATTTTTCAAAGTAAACTACATCTCCCAAAGTGCAAGTAACCTGGTGTTCCCAAACTAGACTTAACAGACAAATTATATCAAATTAGCTGCAATTACTCCAGCTCATCACCAAGGTGTTTTGGCTGACCATTCTTACTGCCTATAATTTATAGTCATAATTTTTTTCTTTTCAAATTTACAGTTAAAAAAAACAAACAAAAAAAAAAAACACTTACCACAACCTGATTAGGACTAATTCTACTATCCATGCTCACTCTAACTTGCACTGCCTTAAAAGATAAAAATCAAAAAAAGTTTTGAAGAGTTATGACAATTCACATTTGTGCAATCAAGGAAGTGAATCTGTTATAAATATTATAGTTGCCATTGTGAATACCTTCCCTTCATCACATAGCTCAATGTCAATTTTGCCAGCAGCTTTTTGTCAACACTAGTAGAACATACACTCCTCATTTTGGCCCTAAGCACGGTGAAAAGCAACAAGCACCATGTTTTTTGACAATGGCTGGTTGGTCTCTGAATGTTACTGGAGTCACAATCAATGTCATCTGAACTCTGCTCTCAACCACACTTTAAATAAAAATTTACAAGTATAATGTTGAGTTGTCAGCTGGAACAAAACTATCCTGCAAAGACTTCAGTCATTTGCCCAAAGGTTTTATTATTCTTCAGTATCAGTGTTCAGAAACATTTTCATTTGTTAACAAGCCAATGCAAGCAACACTGTATTAATCATCTCGTTGAAGTACTTTAATGGTCAATGATTATGTCATCATTTTCATCATCAAGCATAACATATTCATCTGAACATTTTTTCATATTCACCGATTCTGTTGTGGACGGAAAGCCTATTCATATACTCAAACAATAAATCTAATATTCATAAAAGAACACCCAAAAGCTTCACACGTGATAACCAACAATAACTAAAAAATAACATTTCAGATGCTACCGTTACTGGCACATTTTATCCATCTTTGAACGAAGGAATGACGAGTCTGTTGCTCTCGCCATTTACACAGTTATAATGTAAGTTACATGTATACAAACCTCTGCGCGGTAGCATTTCCCATAGCTTCAGACTCATAGAGACTAGCGATTGCTCGTTGTGTGCTCTCCAATTGTCGATCCTCAGACTCGTCCACCATACGAGACAATTGTTGTCTTCGATCTTGGAAGGGGTTTCGCCCTTTCTCCGGGTAAGGGACGTATTCAAAATCATCTTCCTCATCCTCGAATGGATTTGAGCTGTTCGTGTATCGGGACATTTCTTTAAAGAATAAATAAACACTTAACTTTCCTTGACTGAATCAATCACAACTCGATCCACACTATTCCTTGACTGAATCAATCACAACTCGATCCACACTATTCCTTTCCTGGCGAAAGCGGAGGTTTATCAACACTGTCACTTTGGACTTACTTCCCGTTGACATAAAATTCTGGTGTTTAGACGTTCTCTGTTGCTCTTCAGTTTAACGTCCTTCCATAAAAGTGATTCAGGCAAGAATCTTGTGTGTGTGTGTGTGTGTGTGTGTGTGTGTGTGTGAGAGAGATCAATGTTTAATTTTTGCAGTGGAATTACTTAACAATTTCTGGTCTACTGTTTGCTCATTTGCTTTTAGAATTGACATGTAAATTTTGACATATATATGATTATTTTTACACCTCTAGAAAGTTCGTGTAAATATGCGAGCCTCTTCTTTTAGATTCATGATGTTATATCGATTAAGTGTTAGTGGACTCTTATCCTTTATGCCCCCTGTGTGTGTGTGTGTGTGTGTGTGTGTGTGTGTGTGTGTGTGTGTGTGTTGCGCGCGCGCCTCTGATCTTGTTTAGACTCTCTCTCTCTCCCTCTCTCTCTCTCTCTCTCTCCACCCACCCCTCACGCGCGCGCGCGCGCGCACACACACACACACACACACGCACACACATTCCCTCGCCGGCCTTTATCTATTCCCCTGTATTTCATTTTTTTTTTTTACTTTAACATTTCATTATTACAGAAAATTATTTCCATGGTTGTATGAATAATAAGTATTCTATATTTTCACACTACAATATAGACAATAGGGAAACAGTTTTATTTGGTTTCAGTCAACTCGACTTTTTACCGAAACTTCATACTTTATGACGTATTGTATCCTAGTCATTCCCTTACTCGCATTTCATGACACATTTTGACAAAAAATAAGATTTTACCACGACTCCTTACACACTTCAGTCAGAGAGCAAGTTTCCACTAACAGCAGGCTAGCATAAAGTCGAAAAAAAGAAAACTGTAGGGAAATCTTGACAACGAAAGGTCTATGGAGAAGACCTCCCCCCCCCCCCCCCCCCCCCCCCCCCCCCCCCCCCCCCAAACAAAGTTTGGGGGGCGCTGAACTCCGAATTTAGGTCATGACTTGTAGACGCTCTTTTGCTGTCAGATATTTTCCCCTGGCTCTGGAGGGATTTAAACCGGCAACTTAAACATGGACGGACGTAGATGACGGGTGTCTTACCCACATCGCTGTGGGACGCCTGGCTACGCAGGGAAAGGCTGACGCTGAGCACTGGCCAGCGCGGCACGACCATCGACCACGCTAATCGCGCGTATCGGCTAGCACTCGATCGAGTACCCTTCGTTTGGAGAAATTAGCCGTTTAAGAACAACGAAAGGGGTGGTGCTCGATCGAGAGAGACTCAGAGAGAGCTCGCTTCAGAAAACGCCTCTAAAATGGCAACGAAAAAAGGTCAAACGAAAAAAGAAGTCCACCTTTTGCAATCATGGGACCATCGACTAATATGGCAAGTGTCGTACACAAGACAGGGCAGCATGTGTGCAAAGACGATCCGATGCGATGGCCGCACTGACTGATGCGAAAAGAAAAGACAGTATCGTTGAGACATTTGAAGCCGTACGAGGTTCACTTTCGCTCCTTTTCGACCAGATCAAGCTGGAAGATCTTTCAACTGCTTCGGCCATTGCTTTTAGGGTTCTGCCTTCCTCCTCCAACCACAAATCGCGAGCTGTTTCATGAGATCACAGGCCGTGAGCCTACAAATCCCCCTTACTTCAACATTTATGGCGAGGACTTTGGCTTTCAAAGCCTGATTCTTCTCTCAAGCTGCTGTCTAGACTGGCATACTTCTCAGTCATTTGTGTGTGAGCTTGCTCCACTCAGCTTTCATATGGCGCAGCGAGTTCATCACAATCAGTTGTTTTGATGAACTTGTGTAGAGTACAATATCTGGTCTCATGCCACTCTTCCTGGTGATTTTCTGGACGTGTGATTTTTTTTTTTTCATTCTGAAGGGTCCGCTGTGCACTCCTAGTCATCTACTCTATCCAGTAAAACCCACACCCATAGTTTGTTTGATACACGATTGCGGTTCCAGCACTCCCAGTCTTCTACTCTATCCAGTAGACCCCACATCCATACTTTGTTTAATACACGATTGCGGTTCCATGCAATGATTGTGGCCTCCTGCAGCGCAGAAAGTTCGATGCTAGGGCCTCTGGTGGTGTAAAGTTCCCTCTGGCAAAGCTAACTGCATGTGTGACCTCTTTAAGCACTGGTTTTGTCTCCGTGTGTATTTTCCCTGGATTAGCGCTGCTTTGGATGCACTCAGGACATGTTCCACTGTTTGTTTTCCCTGACAGAGCGGGACACGCAGAGTCATCTGACTTCCCCCACTTTCACTGAGTTTGAATTCGATGACAGGAGGTCATATCTAGATCTGAGGATGGAGTTGATCCTCTGAGGTGCCATGTGCCGTATGTCATTCTAGTGGAGACTTTTTTTAAGAGTGCCTTTTCCCATGTAGTCCATCGTCACCTGCTGGCCTCGTTGGGCTGTCTGCTGTTGTCTGTTAGCATCCTCTTCTGTCCTCAATACCTGTATTAGCGTGTCTTTCTTTGCCTTCCCTTTTGCCTTCGACCACCACTCCAATTCTGTTGATCCCAGTCCCCGTCTTTTGGTATGTGTGACCTGTTGTTTTTCTGTGACTTAAAGTTTTTCCTTTCTTATGTTCACTGCCTCCTGAACTTTTCAAAATTTTGCCAGTTGTTTTGCTTGGGGTGGGCTGATCTCGCGACTTCGTCTTCGGAGTCCTCAAGCATGGTTAGTAACCTTGCTTTGCCCGCTTTGTACTCCTCGGGGGGTAACTTTCAGGGGTAGCTTCAGTTTTTCTTCGTGGCAGTAGAGCGTAAAACATGAAACCAGGCAGGACACCCAGCCATTTCCTTGTGTGCTAATCTATTTTGGCCTGCATTAATTCCCTGTGCTAGAGCTGATATATATATATATATATATATATATATATATATATATATATATATATATATATATATATCCGTACAGCCCAGAGGAACTTGGGGATCAGCATGAACTGTAGACACCAGACCTTGCATGTACCAAGGAGGCCACACTAGTGGATTACATGTACCTGCATCCTATCTTCCGATATTTACTTGGTTTCGTTTGCCATCTTAATGTCTTTCAAGGAGTCATCATACACCCTTCCAGGACTACTGACTGGTTCTCCTGTCGCTGTTAGAATGGCTTGGTTGATTGCAGTGAACGTAATTGTTTCAGCTACCTTTCCTTCGCGATTTCTCTAGTTTGAAACTCATTCTTGATGAAGCAGCTAACTCGCCTCACTGCTTCACTATTGTGCGTGTTTCATCTCTTCTTAGTGGAAAAGGCTGTCTGTCACCCATGCAGGCTTTCAGAGCGGGGCATTTGGTGTCCATTCCGGAGGTTTGCTGGACCTGTATGGCTCATGGCTGCTTTCAGTCGGCCTCCTTTGCCAACACAAACAGTGCTGGAGAAATAGCACAGGTCATACCAATGCCAGCTTCCGCGTCTGCTTTGTATTCCTTCGCGGAGAACCTCGTTGAGAAGCCACGAAAATAGTTCCTCAGGATTTTTCGGATTTTCTTTGGGATATGATACATCAGGAGGACCAGCTGAATCATCCTGTGTGGAACTGATCTATGTTCGTTTTCCAGATAGAGCCACACCACGTTGAGGTCCTTTTTCTCCGCCCTGTTTGGATTTCTTTCCAGATCATAGTGACATGTTTGACATAGCACGACTCTCCCGGGATGCCTTCTTTCTGGACGCACACTTAGTTCGATGTTCAATTTGTTATTTGTTTGTGTTGTCCTAGTGTTTCATTTGGACATTGAAGTGCTCAGAGAGAGAGAGAGAGAGAGAGAGAGAGAGAGAGAGATGACTGAAGTTACAGTTTTCATGTAAACAGTGGATTTGGGGGCACTGCACATACCTTTTAACTATCTGTCTTACACACGTTTGAAATTCAGCCCTGTTTTATTCGTTGTTATACAACTGGTGTGTGTGTTTGGGGGGGGGGGGGGGGGGGGGGGGGGGGGGGGGGAAGGCACGCACGTATACTTCTCAGTGTGTACGTGTGTGTGTGTGTGTGTGTGTGAGAGAGAGAGAGAGAGAGAGAGAGAGAATACATCCACACGCTCACTCATATAGGTTGAGTTGGTGAACACTCGGGCATGGGTTTGGGTGTGACCAGATGTGCAGCTTTATGTGAAGATGTGTGGTCAGCATTCGATCAAGACGTGAACCAAACGTTAGGGATTGCATGGCCGATGAGGCATGGAAATAGGATGGGACAGGATACTGTTGGTTTCATTCGTAGATCTCTCTAAAACTTCCTGTTGTACAATTAAAATAACTGTGTCTGTGAAGATATGGAGTCTTTATAGAAAGTCAAATTCAGAACAAAGACAAAACATGGACGAACAGAAGATTGAGGTAAGTTGCCTGTTTGGCTGACATGTTCTGACAACGTCCAGCAGTGGGATGAATAGCACAATATGGGTTGAGAAGAAACAAAGGGGCGTATTAATTCAATTCCCAAAATGTCTTCCCTGAAGTGATAGCAACAGAAAAGGACTAACATATGTCACATTATAGGGTGATCCTGAGTGAAGCACACACACACACACACACACACACACACACACACACACAAAGCGACTGAACCAGGAAAAAGAAAAAGAAAGAAACTCGGTCTCCCACTGGTTGTGTCATATTACTACTAAGACCTATCTCATTGCAGCTGTAGTGCACCAAACAAGCTGAACGCGTAACCTACCTAACTGGCGGACAACATAGTGCGTTGTTTCTTCTGAAAATGCGGAAATAATCTTCGGTGCCCAACAACCAACTGTGGTATCACCCCCCCCCCCCCATTCTCTCCTCACTCCGTCACTTCCTCGACTCCTTCCCCTTCCTTCCTACGCTGGGGGGGGGGGTGAGGGTCAAAGGAATATGGTCTCTGTTGCCTGAGCCTGGTTTAGCGATCAAGACTTTTTACCAAAAGATCGTATAAAGCAGCGTCTGGAATATAACGGTTTGAGGATGACAATGGGCTTTGAAAAAAAGCCATCTCCTCTGCCTTTGTCTGAATTTCCTGTTCATCACTGCACAGCCATCAGAGATGTAAGCACTGGAAGAAAGGACCGCTGTTAAAAGGAATGAGTGTGTTGAACAGTGAGGTCAGGAATGAGTGTTGAACGGTGAGGTCAGGAATGAGTGTTGAACGGTGAGGTCAGGAATGAGTGTTGAACGGTGAGGTCAGGAATGAGTGTTGAACGTGTGAGGTCAGGAATGAGTGAGGTCAGGAAACGGTGTTAAAGGTCAGGAATGAGTGTTGAACGGTGAGGTCAGGAATGAGTGCGTTGAAAGGTGAGGTCAGGAATGAGTGTGTTGAACGGTGAGGTCAGGAATGAGTGTTGAACGGTGAGGTCAGAAGTGAATGTTGAACGGTGAGGTCAGGAATGAGTGTGTTGAACGGTGAGGTCAGGAATGAGTGTGTTGAATGGTGAGGTCAGGAATGAGTGTGTTGAATGGTGAGGTCAGGAATGAGTGTGTTGAACAGTGAGGTCAGGAATGAGTGTGTTGAATGGTGAGGTCAGGAATGAATGTGTTGAACGGTGAGGTCAGGAATGAGTGTTGAACAGTGAGGTCAGAAACGAGTGTTGAATGGTGAGTCAGGAATGAGTGTGTCGAACGGTTTAGGTCAGGAATGAGTGTGCTAATGGTGAGGTTCAGGCGCAGATTTCATCAGTTCCCTGTGTCAACCATCAGCAGCAGATGGTGCCTCCATGGCTGGGGCATGTCATGAGACTCCCAACGACAAGACCTGCAAACCAAGCCGTTCAATGGAAAGGCCAGCAAAAGGCAGGGCAGCCCAAGACAGGCTGGAGGTTGGCAGTGGAGAAGAATCTCTGACAAGTCAAAAAATGGAGTGACACCAGCAGACTGGCGACCGTACAACGTGGGGTAACGCCCTGTGTAGAGGACAGGCCCACACCCCTCGCCTTGCCTTGGACTGGAACCCACAAGGGAAGCGGAAGAGGGAACGACCAGTCACCACCTGGAGAAGAACCCTACAGGCAGAACTCAAGTCCACCAACATGACCTGGGTGAAGCCAAGAGAACAGCCCAAGACAGAGCGAGATGGAGATCTGCAGAGCGGGCCCTGTGTTCCGATCGGAACGAAGAGGACCAAGTCAAGGCTGGTGCAACACCACCTTGGTAAGTCGTGAGAAAATGTACAAAGCGGACATGTGTAAATCCCTATTATCAAGTGTCGGCAATAAATCAGGAAATGCTCAAGCCTCACTCGCATATAGCAGACGTGCCATAGCTACAGTAGCTATATAGAAACAGTCCAAAGAGAATTTATAGGGAATCTCACATGGGGGCGCCTGAGGGTCAATTTCAGAAAGACAGGCAAATAAACTTTGTATAGACTTGGCAAAGAGAATTTGTAGGGAATCTCAGATGGGGACACCTGGCGGTCAATTTCAGAAAGACAGTGCAAATAGACGTATAAACTAGGCAAAGAGAATTTGTAGGGAATCTCAAATGCAGACACCCGAAGGTCAAGGTAAGAAAGAGTGTAAATAGACTTCGTATGGAATCATGCACGGGGACAACACAAACTAAGAAAGCCAAGCCAACTCTGTTTCACAACATCTGAAACATACTCGCAAACAGGCCAATACCAAGAAGGGTACTCACCATGCTTGTCTCTGTTCAACTTTGTAATTCATTTCAGCTGGGAAAAAAAAGATTCAACTTACTGTGAGTAAACTTAGAGCACTTGCAGAAGCTGCATGCTTGTCATCTTAAGTTCAAACATTAACGATCTCATTTAATTAATTTCAATCCATTGTACGTCTTATTTTTTTCTCACTTTGATTTGATCACGTGGACAAAATCATCCTTGAACTTTGTTCTTGTATCTGTCCTCTGTGCTTCCTCCTGCCTCACCAAAACCCTCTGAGTGGGGGATAGTGAGTGATAATAATGGCCTGTACTACACGCATTCTTTTCCTTCTCATATCAAACATCTAGTTTTATCACTGCTACTGCACAGACAACAATGTAATGCAGTTCAACATCAAGGGTCAGAAATAAATCAGGAAAATGTTAATGCTTCAGTTACATAGCAGACACTCTCACACCGTAAAGATCTTCATGAACGTTTATTCCTGCATTCAGCACAATGATCACAACATAGATACAGGTAACTGATCACACGTTTCATTTTCATCAAAAACAATCAGATGTATACACTTTCTGTCAAGAATCATGTCACGCACGTGAACTGCGTGTCACAGTCAAAACCACCAAAGCATAAGGATATGCTGCAATGCTGGGAGATTCACACATGATTCCGACATTAATACTACAGGGGGAAAAAGGGTTTATATACAAAAAGAGACAGATGGTGTGCACAATGACAAACTTAAAGCATACATTCCAATCTTGTGCAAAGATTGCAACGTTAGATTGTTAACACAAAATTCTTAAACAGCTGGGCAGAATCCTTAACCTGTACATTGGCCTTACATTCATTTGATCTAAATTGATCTTTTTGTGTGAGCGCAAATATATTCAGTTTGTCAAAGAAATGCTTGCATTTTTCAATACTCCAGCACTTGTGAGAAAGAAATGATTTTTCTGCAGTCTTAAAGTTATGCTTAACGCTGGGATTAAAATAGACTTTCAGATCCAGCAAAGCCTTTCGGTCTCTCTTATCTCTCAATATATCATGTCACACTCCGTAGCAAACACATATGGCGTGCACCAGGCTGCAAGTTTTCCTTCCAGCGCAAGTTTCCCATGCTTTCCATTTATCAAAATCTTTAACACTGAACCGGCAATATAGCTACCAGCACTGACATTCCTGCTGCTTCTTTATGAACAGTGATCACAAACTGCTTTTAAGTGCACAAAATCACAGTTGCGCTTTTCATATTTCAAATTTTCGGCCATGTGGCCTTTTTCAAGAGAAGAGAAAATAAAACAAAAGCAATACAACTTTGCTTTTGCTTTTTTTTTTCCTCCTCCTCAAAATGGCCACATGGCTGAAAATCCGAAATATGAAGAGTGGAACTGTGATTTTGTGTTTTTAAGTAGGCTACCGAGGGAACAGCCCCCCCCACCCCATGTACATGCACACACACACAGAGCTCATGCTTAATTGGACTTCTTTCACAGCCTTCCACAGACACACAGAAGCACCAGTTAACGTTTTCCTGATTGACAGACCCGGAACAGCCCTGTACAGACTCGACGCCTTCCTTAACCCATTTCTGGCTCAGCTGCCAAAACAAGTCCGATACCTTGATCGAAAAACTGAAAAACTACCACATGCAGTGAAAACATGGATGAACAAACCCAACATTGTGACAAAGCATGTTTTAAGATTCTGAAGAGGTTGAACACGTTTGTGAAGCAAGGAAATATGGTCTTGATTAACTGAAAATTATCTGACTTGTCAAAGGATTTGTTTGTACCACACTTACTTTTCCAGAGTCATCACATAAATCGGCTGGTGTGGCAGTAATATTGTAACAAATTATCCCTTAGGTTGTTAAGAATGAGCTAAAAGTCTAATGATGAGGGAATAAAATTGTAGTGATGGCTCCTCTGTGTGTGTGTGTGTATATATGTATGATTAGTTTTACGTCTTTCCACAATAAGTGATATTATATGAAAAAAAAAATTACCAATTGGACTGTGTTCTAAGCAAACAAAGAAAGTCACAGGTTAGGGCAGATGAAGTAAAAATACTATGCATGTTATTTTGTAGCAGAACAGGAATTAATTTCTTCATGTCATTACATGAAAACAATATGATTTATGGTAGTTATTTCGTTTTCCACCCAAGCAAAATACAACACTTTTACATATTTTGTTTTAAAAGAATCTAATTTCCATCTGTGCATTCATGACCATAACTTTCTGTTTACTCTAAAATTATGCTTAACATTCTTAATATCAGGATATTCTTGATCTCCATGTTTCAAGCAATTTTGGGAACTGTTTAAAATCTGCATTTTGACCAAGTTGTACTGCTCCTGTAAAGTTAAGGGAGATGAAGCTATTCACAAACAGAACCAAGTTTAGCTCAGTATTTAGCTGCCCTGTGCACCTTTTCATTGTAATAAAAGGAAAAAATGAGAGGGAATCCAACAACAACAAAAAATAACAACTCGGTGTGTGCGTGCGCAGGTGCATGCGTGCTCATGTGCATGAGCATGTCGTGCGTTTTGAACTTTATAGATACGTGCATAAGTTGAGTTAGAACATTTGTTCTGAAGGATATGGATAAAACCATTCATTCCTTCCATGTCAACACCCTGGGTAGCCTCTCTCTCTGCCGACTTCAGGCTGATCTGCATGAATGGAGGGGGTGGTTCATTTACACTCAAAAAAATCAATGGAGAGGCTAACAATTTCCTATCCCTATTTCGAAATGATTTTTGCTTGGACATACAAAATAATTCGACACACTTTGGGACTCTTTCGACAAACTCAAACATTATTTCATTCTTTGCATTATTATTCCATATATAAATGTTGGTATGAAGATACTCAATCGTTCAAATTCAGCCAGCCTAGTGTGCCTATGGGGAACGAAATTCTCTTCGAGTTACCCCCCTTTCCCTGTAGTTTAATGCCTATTCATGAGCAATGAACTGGACTGGATAAGCATGGCATTTCACCTGTATGCTTTCACTTCACAGGCTCGGAATGATGTTCAGTGGCGCCCGCACAGCACTGGGGCATAGGACAGGACGAATTCAGCCTGGCAAGCCTAATATCAGCGAAGCAGTTTTCCCTCCTCAAAGGTTCGACATGCGTGCAGGCCTGCTCATGGCTGAGCCCTCTCAGTGTGTATACACAGGTGGAACGTCAGATATACATGTTCAAGAGCCTGTTATCCATGTGGGTCATGGAGACACACCATTACATGGCATGCACCCGGACACTCGTTGCAGAGGAGATGGGAAGCGCCAAACATTGCTATGCTGTGATATATCATTCGTCCACCATGGTGACAGAACCAGCTCCTGCAACTCTCTTCTTGCTGGCATCCCTAATCACCTGCTTGCTTGGGTCCACAGATTCTGAACAGTTCTGCCCATCTAAGCTTCCAGTCTTTTACATTTAAACTTGTGTCCCTGTTTTCTTTCTGTTTTGTTTTTTTCCTTCGCCAGATACCTGTCTCATTCAAAGAGAAATGTTCAACTTTTGATGTTTTCCACTACTTCCAGGGCCGACTTTTCTACTGATCTGAACCACTTTTTTGTGTACATTCCAATGCATCACCTTCACCCTGCATCTGATGGTAATAGGTTAACACACACACACACACACACACACAAAAAAGAAAGCCAGGGGGTGAAAACAGACATGCAGTCCGAAATGCTTTTCTTACCAAGCTCCCAGTATGGAACGAACTGTAAGTGTCATTCTACAATGCTCTGCTTCAACACCTTCCTTTCTACCTGGTTTCAACTTCCACACAGTCTTTCATGAACATACATGTGTGTGTGTGTGTGTGTGTGTGCGTGTGTGTGTGTGTGTGCGCGCGCGCGTGCCTGTGTGTGTGCAATCCTGCATGATGCATAGGTATATGCATTATGAGCAGGAAGAGAGAGTGGAAGAAGGTGAGGCCAGGGGAAACCAAGAAGATTGTGAGGAAAGATTCTATTTTGTAAAGCTCTCAGAGTAGAATACCTGATCAATTATCATAGCACCCAAAATCGTTGTTTGTGTGACTGTCATGGCACCCTTTCAACCTCCTGGTTGTAGTAAAAGAACTCTTGAAAACAGACCAGAGCACTAACTAGTAGAGAAGAACGAAAGTCAGTACTGCACTACTGAAATGACTGTTCACATCACAAAAAATAATGCGGATGGGATGACAAATGTTCTCAAAAAATCACATGATATGACGGCCTTGTCCACTACTGTTATAATGATTACCAATACTGTCACCATTGTAGCTTACTGGTCAACCATGAAGTTGAACACATAAGGCTGAAAGGACACATAGAGACATTTGACCCTTTTGTGTGTATGTGTGTGTGTGTGCGTGCGTATATGTGTGTGCGAGTGCGTGATGTGTATGTGTGTGTGTATGTATGTCGTGTGTGTGTATATGTATATGTGTGTGTGTGTGTGTATGTGTGTGTGTGTGTGTGTGCGTATGTGTGTGTGTGTCGCGTGCGTTTATGTGTATGTGTGTGTATGTATGTGTGTGTGTGTGTATGTATATGTGTGTGTGTATGTATGGTGTGTGTGTGTGTGTGGTGTGTGTGTGTGTGTGTGTGTGTGTGTGTGGGCGCGTGCGTTGTGCGTACTGAAATACATGATAAAGTTTGTCAAAGCTGCAGGTAACACCACTTGAAAATAAAACGTGCTCAGCCCACTGCACAGGGCCAATGTACAAACACACAACAGGAGGACGTGATCAATCCCCTGCACGGCCCTTGTTCAAAGAGGAGGTGACCATATGAAAAACAAAGAGCACATAATCCTCGAGACATCTCTGCTGGGAGTTAATTTTTTCCCCCTCACCTGCTCTCTTCTACACCTCCCCCCACCCCCCCCCCCAAAAAAAAAAAATTCATTAGATAGTCTACCCAAACAACACAGAGCGCTTCTTCATAGCTACTACAGAAATCATTCCACAAAAAATATTTAATACCCTTAACAGGTCAGATAATAAAAAAAAAGATTGAATCCACCTGTATTGTTTGACAGACATTGTAATAATAATCATAAAACGAGGGGAGGTAAACGATGACAAGAGGCAGTAGGGGCGTGTGTATTTGTAGCTGAGCACAGCTGTTAAATATGTGCCCGTGAATTACTGTTACAGGAACTTAACACACAGTTGAAGTTAAGATAAACAGAGAGAGTCAGTCTGAAACATCAACATTACGGCATACACTGGGACCAGGTGGTGGTGAAAAAAAAAATACTATGCGAATCCTTCCTAAAATTCGGCCCCCAAACAAACAAACAAATGAAACTGTTCAGGGTGCAATGCATATAATAATCAGGCACCACATGAAGAAGTGACCTGGAAATACAACTGGACATCTACCATGAATTTCACTCAGGTCCAAGTTTTCATTTGAAAAAGAGTCAGGAAGCCATACATGTAAAATCTGTTAGTTCCTTGAGACATTGGGAGAGGTGGGGAGATGGGGTAAATACCACGCCTTCGCTTTCCGTTCAACAGACAGCACCAAATCTTCTGGAAGCTCTGATCAAACCGAACAAAAATTCTTTCAGGAATACACAGTGCCATAATCACTATCTTTATTACACCGAGGGGGAGAGAATTCTTGTTTATTGTAATATATATGGCATTTGGCAAGAGAAAAAAAAAAAAAAAAAAAAAAAGAAAAAAAACAAAAACCCTGAACGA
The DNA here is from genome assembly GCA_016801955.1 of Conus betulinus. Taxonomy (NCBI): domain Eukaryota; kingdom Metazoa; phylum Mollusca; class Gastropoda; order Neogastropoda; family Conidae; genus Conus; species Conus betulinus. The sequence goes on from JADBJO010003422.1 coordinate 221,508, forward strand.
CCCCACAAAAAGGCCCATAAAAAAAAAATTACCAAAATGGCACAACCACAAATATTCGAAAAAAAAAAAAAAAAAAAAAAATCTCAACATAAAAATTATTTGGCAAAAAAAAAAATGTCATGCCAAGCCAAAAATGCACGCCTATTAAAAAAAAAAAAAAAAACAAAAAAAACAATCCCTCCCCCCAAATATCATTTGGCATGGCAATAAGGCCAAAACAGCTCTCTAGATATTCTTCCTGCCCCCCCAAAAGTACCAGGCCCTGATTCCTTTAGTTCTCAACAAAAGTAAATAAACATAAATACCCTAAAGCCTCCTGGTGTAAATTTAATCCAGGAAGCCATTGATTTCACATCAGGGTTGGGGGACAGGAAAAGACCCCCTCCACACACAATCAACTTCCTCTCAAAATGAGACACAGAGGGGTATTCTCCGTTTCTTCATTCTTTAAGCAAGCAAAACCTGGAACTTGCCAACAATTTTATTCACATACCCCAGAATGTCGGGAAACATGAGTTTCGTACAGATTAAGAAAAAAGGATCTTTTCACAGATATAGCTGTTTGGCATTTCAAGAACATCATTTTGGATCTCTTTGTAAAATAAACTTGACATCATTCTTTATCATTTCATCTATTGTAAATGATACTTCTTCACAAAAATTTAAGTAATGAAAACATAAACACCACATGCAAACGGCCCAGTGACTTATCAAACAATGCACTTTTTTGGATACAGTAAGAAACCCTTAAACATTTTTCTTTTATGATTTACCCATTTGTGATTAACGACACAGATTTTTTTACTGTAACGGTTTTGACCAGTTCAACACACATGATCCCCCATGTCTCTATTTTTCTTTCTGCCATTAAGGCAGCCATACTCATCTTCGGGGAAGGTGCATGCTATGTGTAATGTGTCATCCATACCAACGGCCAAACTGGCCTTCTCTTCCCAAAGTTGGTGATATGATTTTACATGTGTGGGCAAGATGTTGTGCGTGCGTTCCACACACGGAACCTCGGTTATAGTCTCATTCGAAGGACAGTATGGGGAATGGAGTCAGAACCAATGTTAACTCCGAGGGAAAAATCCCCCTGTACCGAAATTTGAACCTGCAACCCCAGGATCACACGAGTCCTGCGCTCTACCAACTGGGCTATTCCCGCCCCCGAAATGTAATAATAACCCTATCCCACCTCCTTCAGGCTTTCCATTATTGTCACAGCCTGGGCACAATGAGTCTATCTGTTGATATTTGTGTTACTGTTCATTTGCATATATCCTTGCAAAAACAAGACACAGCATCTGTTTTTTCTTTTTTTTTCTTTCCTTCTTCTGTCACCCCCCCCCCCCCCCCCCCCCCCCCTCCCCCCCCCCCCCCCTCACCCCCCCCCCATACCACAGAGCCTACTTAACACTCACTGTAGTTCGCCAAAAAAAAAAAACTCAAATCAAGAAAAAAAAAAATTTCTCAAGACTTAGAAAAACAAGGCCAAAAGCCGTTTTATTTCATCATCATACTTTAAAAGTAAAAAACACAAGCGAAAATACATGCCAGCATGGATGTGAATGCCTCTGCTACATCTGGTCAGAACTGATTGTAGGTTTGTTCATACCACTCGTCTTTTTTTTATCATTCTTTTCAATGGATGCCTGTATGCCCTTTCAAAGCAAGTCTAAAAATAAACAAAAGACACAAACAAAAAAAACCCCAACAATAAATCTCAAAACCGAACAACACAAAAACCCACCATCGCCCAAAAAAACCCCAAACAACAAAAAAACACAAAAAAAAGCCCCAGTTGAAAAAAAAAAAAACTAAAAAAAAAAAAAAAAAAAAGATTTTGTTTCCTGCTCATACATGGAGTATCAACAAATGATTTGCAAATCAGCTGTCTTATCACCATGGTTTGGTTAACAAGCCCAAAAAAAAAAAAAAAAAAAAAAAAGATTCAGCGGCAACGCCTGATGAATCAGTGTCACCATGGTTTTTTTTTTCAATTTATTTTTTTAAATGATCCCTAAATCCATAATTCAGGTCATGTTACGTGCAGCCCGGTGATCCATACTGATTCCAGCAACCACTGGTCCTTTCACTTCATACAATATGTCACTATACTTTATAATAGAGTAAATGCATCCACTGTGCTTTTCATTTGTATGACATTATCAGTGGACTTTATAATACAGTAACCGCACCACGTCCCTTCACTTTGCATGACAGTATCAATGACACACAATAGGCAAAATCTTTCGACAACCTTTCCGAAGATCTAAAACAGTTGCAGTGCACTGAAAGAAACGCAGATTCAGGTTATTAGAGGCTGAATGTTGCCCAAATCTGATGATTATGTACATGAACAAGCGTGATCAACAGAGATCAAGAAAATTATTTCAAAGAAGTCGGGCAGTCACAGCTAAAAATATGAACACTGTAATACTGATTAACAAGTGCAAATCGTGTCAAAATCATGCAACAAAGCACTGTGATCAGTGAATCACTGGACTTGCTTGTCGTCTCAAAACCTTGCTTCGCTTACAGTTCTCCTTCCTCTTTGCCAACCAGAACGCTTTGTGACAAGACCCCTGATCGACCGTTCACACTCTCTTAAGTTTCAAAATTAAGTTTCATCATCCAGATCACATAAGCGTAAGTGTACAGCTTTAAGTATGAACACTGTGGAAATCATTTGCAATGACAATAAAGCTCTCAAACATCATAAAATTTCACAAGCATTTCTTCTTGTCAATAGTAAAATGATCCTCCTATTCAAGAAAAATGGTGTTTACAGGCTCGGGCAAACTAACGTCATGGTCCTTTCTTCTTCCCAAGGGTGTTTCTTTTTGGGGAAAACTCAAACAGACAAAACCCAGATACAACAGAAGACCGCATACCTTTGGCTTCCTACCCCAAGCGAACGACCGTGATTCTTTTTGAAAAAAAAAAAAAAGTTCTTCAGTAGGTTTGTGAAACCTCTATCAACCATGACTATTGAAAATGAATTAAGTGCAAACGACCACCAAAAACAATCTCAATGAAAGACATCCATTCACAGACAAACACAATCAATAACAGGGCTGTTAGCAAGTCTCAGTTTTGACGATCAAGACAAGTAGTGTTGTGGCAATAAGGGAGACAACTGTGAAACAGGAAACATCACAATCTAATGACAACAAAGAAAAAAAAAAGAAAGAAAATGAAAAGAACTTTCATACGACAAATACATTCAAAATCTCCTGTCTGGGTTTGAAACAACAAAAGAAAAACCACACTTCATAACAAAATGAAACCAGAACAACATGATTGTAACTTGATTGTCTAAATCTTAACATTGATCAAAATGGGGGTTGAAATCGGAAAATGTGCACACCCAAAACATAAGTTTAACAGAGCCTTTTAAAAACAAATTCATCTACTCTGGCACAAACATCGGTGACTGCCGTACCAAGCAGCATCAACACATGCTCTCAAACTCTCTGATATGCAGTGACGCTACAGACATTTCCCTTGGGATATCCAGTTTTGGACTCGTTTTCTTCATCATTTGTGAATGGATTGGATTCATGATATAATGGTTATGTTGTTACTCCTTATAAGAGTAATCTTGGATTTTAAAAAACAATTCCTGCATACTTCACAGATCAAAATGATCCTACTGACTGTAATGGTGGCAGGCAAATCTAACTTGGCTACGTCACTGTGTGCTAGTGGCTGTGGCCTTACACTGAAAATGAATCCTGTGACATCATCCTTCAATTATGTCATTGTCAGGGTATCTGCCCACACAGGCCAGTCTCCAAATCAACACCACACAAGTTTAATGACTCAAACAGAAAACGGTGCAAAAATCTAGATTGGGAATAGCAGTTCCCCCTTCAGATTAATCAGTGAATTATGCATCATCAATGTACTATTTTCCTTGCATGATGCAGAAAGGGTAGAATGTGTACATGGAACCCACATTTGGAAATCCTGTCGAAGTTGGTGGTCTGGCGACTTTCAGAAAGTTCGCTGCAATCGTTCTGACATGTGACCCTCTGACTGACAAGAGGGTTGAAACTGTATTTGTGATGTTGAGAGTGCCTGTTTACCACCTAACCTCAATGTGAGACCAACCTCCAAACTCACGATCTTGTTTACACGACAGGCAGCCTACCTGGGTAGAGCTGACTGGTGGCAAAAGATTCAATTCTCCTCCCCTCCTTTCCCCTCTCACCATTCAGTCAATATCAGTCACTTAATTTTCTTTGTTCATTCTTCCAATTTTTCATGCATGACGTACGCTATGTGAAGCATGTCATCCAAACCAAAGGTTAAACTGTCTTCTTTTCCCGAATTCCTTGCGCGATTTATGTGCGCAAAATGTAAAGAGTGCATCCACAGACAGAACCTTGGTATACAGTCTCATTCAAGTTTCAGGAAAGGGAGTTAACTCAGAGGAAAAAAAATCCTCATGTACTGGTATGGCCTAGCAGAGAATCGAACCCAGGATTACTAGGGTAACAAATTTACCATCGAAACTATACTGCCTTCGAAGAGTTAAAAATTGAAACTCTTTTCATGGCTATCCAACCCTGATGTGTGCAAAATACATATGAACACATTCGCAATTGTAGAGACATTTCAGTTTCACTGACTTGGTTATCTGATGAAAAGAACAAAAAGCTACAAACACTAATACTTCCTATAAACTGCACAAATTCTGAAATGTTATACATCTTTTCTGCAGCTGATCAGTATTTTGAAGCACAATTGTGACATTTACGGATTACTTAAAATCCAAAGTGACTTGATATCAAGAAAAAATTTGAAAAAAAAAAACCCCACTGCATTAAAACATCACAATTAAGAGGGGAAAAAATGCATTTTTGTTCCAGATAGCTTTTTCGCACTGTTGTACCCATTTTGTATGGCATACCATGCTCTGTAAATAATGTGACATACATGTGTGTAGTGGTTTTACTTTCTCATCAACGTCTAGCACGCGCATTTGGAAATTTCTAACTGGTGTTAGAAGCTACCACTAACAGGCTGAGAAAAGAAAATCATGAAACTGACTCCAACACTAATTTCTGTTTAAATATCTTTATGCCTTAGAAGAACCAAAGGGAATTCTTCCTTGCACATTGTCTCAGAGTATTTCACATCCCTGACAATCAAGACAGTTCAAATATGTGTGGTGAAAGAGTTAATCAACGTTCTGAACCACAACTTTTTCTTTTTCCTCTTGAAAGAAAAAAAACAACTTTTTGGATTTTGTGATGTTAAGACGTGATACAGAGCGATCTCTTGTAAAACATTACAAACTCACACTCACTGTTATAACATCAGTTTTTTTTTTTTTGGTGAGGATCATTTGATCCCTACCTTCTCCCCTTTAATAAAGTGAGCTTTTTATACCTGAAGCAGAAATGAGACATAATAAAAAAAAAGAAAAAAAACAAACAAAAAAATCAAAATCAACAATGGTAAAAACATTCCACGTGACCATATTTCTTTGATAATCGTTAGATGGTATCAACATGTTATCTATCTATGTATATTTTATAAAATACAACCTTGAAATCCCAAACTCGGATCACTGTGCCCCTTTTGTGATTCACAATGAAAAATGCTAGCTTATATGAAAAGAGATTGAAAAGAAAATTCTACTCCAAATATACTTTTCCAAATTAATCATTTTGAACTGCACTGCTTCTTCTCCCCCCCACCCCCCCCCAACCCCCCCAAAAAAAAAATTTGTTTTTTCTTTCTATGGTTACCACACAAAAAATCAGATGCAAAAAAAAAAAAAAAAAAAAAAAAAAAGGAAAGAAATTAAGAGAAAAAGTGACTCAGGACATTTAAAAGTGTAGCGAAGCATTTCAACCTTTATGGAGGTGATCAGTCTTACGAACCACACTTCTTTCTGACTTCATCCCTCAAGCAGACTTTGGATTGGGCTGCAAAATAAAAATGATAACGTACTTCTCATAAAGCATCACACACACAAGTTATCATAAAGTCGCAACTTTTGGGATACTGATCAACATAACCTGGCTACACCACATGTGCGAGTTTTTCTGAACCACGCTTTACAGTGGTAGATAACATACAAACAGCATAGCTGTCACTCATGCGCCCCTTCCCAAACCTGCTTTATTTCCGATTCCTCCTGGCCTTTCTTTTTCTGTCATACACATCCACTCTCCATCTGTAAGAAAACATTTCTAGCTGTACTGGAAAGTCAAAGTAACTGTGGGCAAATCCTGTGGAAGCACTTCAAGGGATGCAGGAGTTAAAAAATGGAGTTACTTTTCCCTCTTCCTTATTTAAAAAAAAAACAACAACAAAAAAACCCATACACAGGCAAATTCTGATTGTAGTATTCATGACACACACAGCATCAATTTTCAGAAAAGATTAAGCTCACGTACGGCACCTAGATCAGAAGCGTCCATATGTAGTTCTGGGGTACGGCGGTTTTTCCTCTCTTTTTCATTTTTCTTCATACGAACAAACTCTTCTGTTCCCCTCCTCCCAAACATTAAATTCAGAGTCAATACTGAATGATTCCAACCCATTCAACCTATATTCGTACAAACTCTGGACACAAAGTCCTCTTACCAAGTCTTTTTTTTCTACAGTGACAACAGATGTTCCATCACTTCTCCAAGATTTTTCTCCTACAAATAAACAAAAAGGACAAACTGCTAATATCTTTCCCCCCCATGGTTGCTGATCTTAAGAAAGGAAAATTTGTAACCTGTAGAGGACAGGGCTCAGAGGCAGCAAACTCAGTAACTTGAAGACAGGAGGGTCGACAGTGGGGAGGAAAAAGTAATCCTGCTGAATATTAGGTTTTTGAAATGAAAAAAAAAAATCAGTAACTTGTCTAAACTTTTCTTTTTTTAAAAAATTATTTTCTTATTAACACTGAAGAGGACAAAGAGAGAATACTGAAGAAAGGGGACGGAAACCTTTTTTGTGAAAATCATCTGTACAGATGAAAAGAAAGTTTCAAAAAATGTGAATTAACTCTGGGTAGGCATGATTAATATCTTCAGGTCAGATCATTCTAGATGGCTGTGAGTATACAGGCTGAAATGTTTTCCTTCATTTTTAAGACACATTTCCATTATCTTCACATAAGTCATCTACATTTGGTATATAGAAAAATTCTGATCCTGCATGCATTTCTGATCAATGTTTATCATATGAAAAAAAAAAAAAAACACACACATTTTTGCTTTAAACACAACAGTCATAATCTTTTCAGACAAAAGTGTCATTATACTATGTCATTATCATTATCTGTCATAATTACCGTATTCTCAGACACAAATGTCACAGTATCTGGCAACCGTTAGCATCATCATCTTTTGAGAAACTGACAGTGTTATCGAATTTGACACAATTTTCCTTTTTGTTTCTTCAGAAATATTTGTCATTATCATCTTTTCAGAACCAACATGTCATAAATATCTCTGTGACAAGATCGATGAAATGGGAAAACAAACTCTAAAGAAACAAAAAGCAGCATCCCCTCCATCCATTTGGTACCATTTAATAATAATCTTACAATACAACTGTACAAACTACAATGTATGAAAAAAAAAGATGGGGCAGAGATGAAAAGGATCAAAGAAAACTGGCATAATTTGAACAAATGTCTACATATCTATTATACACACAGCAACATTTCTCACTGCATTCAGCCATTCGTTTACCTACATAAACAAGATATATTTCAAAGAATCTACAAGCATGAACAAGAAAAATGCACGTTAATTCTTCAGTCACTATCTGAATCTGAAATCAGGTCCTGGATTCTGCTGAACTGTTGTTTGAGCGGAGACAGAGACTTCTTTTGTGAGGAGGCTGGTCGAAACATATCCTTTGGCTGTCGCTTGGGGCGTCCTGTGTAAAAATACAAAAATTGTTTAAAAAAGATGTAACTGCTTGCTCTCAAAGTCTGTTGGGTCATTGTTTATGTGCATTTATGTGCAGTCATTCTTGTATATCTAAATATGTGTGCATATGCATGCATAACCTTTCTTGTTGTTACTATATATACAATTTATGGTATGTGGGTTTGAGTGTGTGCAAGAAAACCTATGCCAGGCACCTAATAAATGACAAATATTATAATTTCAATCCGCTCTCCATCACACAAAGCAGTCACCACTGTACCTGACCAACATCATGAATTCAAGCTGCTCTTCACCTTGAAGAACACATTGCCACATCATGGTATTATTTCTTTTTTCTGATCCTGTGAGAGTAATTTACCCCTGAAAGTAAATTTTTGTACTGATTAAGGCAAGGGACATTCACTCTTTTCAGAAGGCATATTTGTATGTGTGCCAAAGTGTATGATACATCTGGGATCTTCGTTCATCATATTTCCAAAAGGATGAGTAAAAGGGATCTTCGTTCATCATATTTCCAAAAGGATGAGTAAAATGACCAGTGAAGACCAGTGGACAGAAATAACAGCCTGCATGTAAAGCTATGGACATTGCAAAAGTCTCCTTACTCTAGAGGCAGCGTTGTTATTCACTGGGTCACCACTTTAATGTGAGGGGGAAGAGTACAGGCATCCACATTTATATATATGAAATCTGTGCAACAAGAAAGTGACAATATACAGCACGAATATCACAGTGACTTTCCCTCCTGGAGAGCCATCACAAAAAGCTGGTCAGCAGCCCGATGTTTGGAAGCATTCAGAAGTCCCCCCCTATACCAGAACCTGAACTCTTCCTCTGTTCCAGTGCCCAAGCTCCTCTCTGTTCCAGTGCCCAAGCTTCCCTCTGTTCCAGTGCCCAAGCTCCTCTCTGTTCCAGTGCCCAAGTTTCCCTCTGTTTCCGGTGCCCAAGCTCTTCTCTGTTCCAGTGCCCAAGCTTCCCCCTGTTTCAGTGCCCAAGCTCTTCTGTTCCAGTATCTGAGCTCCCCTCTGTTCCAGTGCCCAAGCTCTTCTCTGTTCCAGTATCTGAGCTCCCTTGTCCCAGTACAAGAGCTCCCTCTGTCATTCTACCTGAGGTCTCCTCAGCACCAATGAGTTCCCCTCTGTCCCAGAATCCGAGTTTACCTCTCTCCCAGAACTCAAACTCAGACTGTCCTAGTACCTGAGCACCCTTCTGTTCCAGTATCCAAATCCCCCCCACACCCCCAATCCCAGTACCATAGCTTCCCTCTGTTCACGTACCTAAACACTCCTCTGACCCAGTACTCAAACTCTCCTCTTTCCCAGTACCTGAGCACTCCTCTCGTCATGTACCAAAGCTTTCCTACATCCCGGTCAGTACCTGAGTACCCCCTCTCGTCATGTACCAAAGCTTTCCGATATCCCAGTCAGCACCTGAGCACCCCTCTATCCTATCACCTGATTTTCCATGTGTTTCAGAACCCGAACTCCCACTACCTGAGAACCTGAGCTCCCCTGTGAGCCAATACCCGAGTTCCACTGCATGCCAATACCTGTATAAGTAAGTTCCCCTGTGTCCCAGGTCCTCTGTAACCGAGCTCCTGTGAACCAATACCCGAGTAACCCAACGCTCCTGTGTTCCAGTTCCCGAGTAGTTGAGCTCCCCTGTGTCCCATTCCCGAGTAGCTGAGCTCCCCTGTGTCCCTGTTCCTAAGTTCCCCTGTGTCCCACTTCCCGAGTAGGTGAACTCCCCTGTGTCCCACTTCCTGAGTAGTTGAGCTCCCCTGTGTCCCTGTTCCTGAGTAACTAAGCTCCCCTGTGTCCCACTTCCCGAGTAGTTGAGCTCCCCTGTGTCCCTGTTCCTGAGTAGCTGAACTCCCCTGTGTCCCTGTTCCCCTGTGTCCCACTTCCTGAGTAGGTGGGCTCCCCTGTGTCCCCCACTCCCGAGTAACTGACCTCCCCCTGTGTCCCTGTTCCTGAGTAGCTGAGCTCCCCTGTGTCCCTGTTCCTGAGTAGCTGAGCTCCCCTGTGTCCCTGTTCCTGAGTAGCTGAGCTCCCCTATGTCCCTGTTCCTGAGTAGCTGAGCTCCCCTGTGTCCCTGTTCCTGAGTAACTGACCTCCCCTGTGTCCCCTGTTCCTGAGTAGTAGCTGAGCTCCCCTGTGTCCCTGTTCCTGAGTAGCTGAGCTCCCCTGTGTCCCTGTTCCTGAGTAGCTGAGCTCCCCTGTGTCCCTGTTCCTGAGTAACTGAGCTCCCTGTGTCCCACTTTCCCGAGTAGTTGAGCTCCCCTGTGTCCCTGTTCCTGAGTAGCTGAACTCCCCTGTGTCCCTGTTCCTGAGTTTCCCCTGTGTCCCACTTCCTGAGTAACTGAGTTCCCCTGTGTCCCACTTCCTGAGTAGGTGGGCTCCCCTGTGTCCCACTTCCCGAGTAACTGACCTCCCCTGTGTCCTGTTCCTGAGTAGATGAGCTCCCCTGTGTCCCTGTTCCTGAGTAGATGAGCTCCCCTGTGTCCTTGTTACTGAGCTCCCCAGTGTCCCACTTCTTGAGTAACTGACCTCCCCTGTGTCCCTGTTCCTGAGTAACTGACCTCCCCTGTGTCCCTGTTCCTGAGTAGCTGAGCTCCCCTGTGTCCCTGTTCCTGAGTAGCTGAGCTCCCCTGTGTCCCTGTTCCTGAGTAGCTGAGCTCCCCTGTGTCCCTGTTCCTGAGTAGCTGAGCTCCCCTGTGTCCCTGTTCCCTGAGTAACTGACCTCCCCTGTGTCCCTGTCCTGAGTAGCTGAGCTCCCCTGTGTCCCTGTGTTCCTGAGTAGCTGAGCTCCCCTGTGTCCCTGTTCCTGAGTAGCTGAGCTCCCCTGTGTCCCTGTTCCTGAGTAGCTGAGCTCCCCTGTGTCCCTCCTGAGTAACTGGGCTCCCCTGTGTCCCTGTTCCTGAGTAACTGAGCTCCCCTGTGTCCCTGTTCCTGAGTGTACTGGTCGCGCGGCCTTTCCCTGGTGTTGTTGGCCGGCGATTACATGGCTGGGAACGGCGTTTCTCGGGGGGTCTAAATACACGGACCCCCACTCTGTTCCATATCAGAGCCCTCCCCCATCCCAGGTAGCCTACACCTCCGGGTCGCTCTGTGCCTGAGTTTCCTGTTTCCCGAGTACCTAAGGCGCGCTCCCCCCGGGTCATCTCAGGCTATGTAGTCCGCGACCCCCTAGCTGGTCCGCGGGTGTTGGTCTTGACTGTCCCCAAAACTTTTAGGATACCTAGGGTGGCGTGGGGAGAGATGGTGTAAGTGTATAGTTCGTGGTCCAGCGGGCCGTCTGCTTCCATTAATTTGCAAGATGCGGGACATGATGTCCTACTTTGCCTAGGAGGTAACTGGCTTGTAGACAAAAACCATGAATAGATAGGCATAACAATCTATACAACACCCGCCAAAGACAGAAGCGTTCAGGACACACACGACAGAAGCATCCACGTTTCGGGTTTTGTTTTTCTTTCTTTTTTTTCTTCTCTCTCATCTCTCCCCCCACCCGTGTGGCGAGTTGTGGTTGCTTCAAAGTCTCCCAGCTCCGGCGAGTGGCCGAGCTCGGGAGCCCGTGCTATCTCCATTGCGGCGTTGACCCAGGGTAGGAGATCCGTTTCCAGCAGTGTGAGGTTTATACTGAGCTAATCACTACTGACAAGCTTGAATGAACATTTGTACATATTTTGCTGGCCAAAGATAAAGCGCCTTTGATCTTAGCCTGTGTGTAGGGAGAAATCACTGAAATAGTTTTTTTTTTCCAGTTATGAAAAACGCAGTGGATGTCCAAGAAAGCTGGGTTAATAATTAGTTCATAAGCAATGAATACAGATCTTGGAACCTAATCCGTTAAAATGGAACAAAACAAAACATAGTTTCAATTTCAAGAGAAGAATACACATATCCACCCTAGAACAGATGTGCTTTTGTATATATGGTGATCACACCAAAGCTTAGCTCCTCTTACTTCAACCATATTCTGGTGCCCCAAGCGACTTATTTCAAGCCATACCTTTTCATCAAGAATCACGTCATGCATTTCAACAGTGGTTAAAAATAAATTGTTACCATCAGTATGACTCACTTCCATGCATTAAACAGTATCTAAACGGGAATTTCACCATCAACCAATAATACGATTTCCATGCGCATGAAACCATTATTATTTTGTATGGGGCCGGCACGAGGCACATAAACCAATGTAGCTACTAGGTTTTCTTCTGTGTTCATCTTGCACTTTTTCGTGGGCAGCAGCCAAATGCTGTGCACACGGGTACCAAGAATCCTAGTGCTTGCGGGATATTTTGGTTTTCCATAAAAGCCACAACAGTATGGTGTGGACTGAAGGGGATCTTTAACATGCATATCTTAATCGCAGCAATCGTAGCTTGCTCAAGGGGTTGTATGTATATGTATATATATATGTATCCAAGAATCCTAGAGCTTGTTTGGATATTTTGTCTTCACAAAGCACAGCTGGCAGACTGAAGGATTCTTTAACAGGCATATCTAGATGCTGGCAGCAAGGCGGATCTCGCCGGAACCCACACGACAGGCACACACAGCCACCACACAGCGCCACTTCAAAGGGGGGTCCAGCTACGAGTGGGTCACAGAAAAGAGAAAGAGAGACAACGAGTGAAACAGACAACGCTATAGAGAACAAAAAAAAAAAGAAAAAAAACAGACAAAAAAGAAGAGAAGGGGTCGGCTTGAGGGTAGCTTACCCTAATTGCATTCCGCCAAACACTGGGGCCGGTCTGTGTATGTGAATACGTTGCGCATAGAAGGCACACGAGACCAGGTGTTAAGTCGGTATGTTGAAGGTTTTATGACGAGCAATAGATAGATACACAGTCTTTGCGGAACAAACAAAACAAAAAAAAAAAGGAACATTCCAACAGTCTCCGTATTCAGAGTTAAAACGGCCGAAGGTCGCAAGTTGTGGGGTGCATGTTCACGGGTTGGTGTGCTGCCCCCGACCGCCGGCTAAAATAGATTATGCCCTGAGGGCGGATACTGTGTAGACGGAAAAAAAAAAACCTCAGAGGGGCGGGTCAGGCTCTGAGTGCAATTTAAGGAGGCGCGGGACAAAAGGTGTGGTGGGGCCAATGGCCCTGTGGGGAGCAGTTGGCGGGGGGGCGGGCTGTCGGCAGGGGGGAGTGCAAGGGCCTTGCGCACATCGAGCGGCGACGGTGCTGGCGCTTAACTATCGGGGGGGGCGGGGTCCAAAATCTAGGAGGGTTATGCAAAAAGCAACACAGAGCATGCCGACACCCTGCGCTGGCAATCTAGGCTAATAGGGTAATTGCGTTAGACGAATGACAGCTCAACCGAGGAATACCAAATGACCTGTGATGCGCCAGGCTTGCACACGATGTTGAAAGGAAACCAAGGTGCTACGCAGGCGCCGTGATGCAATAATACAAACGACCGCCCCAACGGAGACGCAGAAGTGCGAAAACAAGAAACAAGAAAAGAGCAGTTGCTCGCTGGAGACTATCGATTTGCAGAAGCAACTCAAGCTCCGCTAGGTGCAGACGCTAACTGCGCGCAGAGCATGGAGGTGGGCATACGGCTTCAAGATGGACAGTATGGGCTGGCTCGAAGGCAAAAAACAATGCTGGCCACGCTCACAGTTTCGTCGTACAACGGCGAACCTGGGCATCCGCGGCTGGCGGGGGGGAGGGGCCTCGGCAAACCGCTCGTGACGTTTCTGTTAGCAACGGCATGGGGGCGAGCAAGCGGGATGGCCGTCTCTCGAAGCAAGACGGGCCGCGACCGGGTTCCTGCAAGTGAGCCTGTGAACGGCTGAGGGAGGGCCGCAGGCCCAGGCCCCCAGCGCCCTGGGCCGGTCGCGTGTACGTGCGCGATTAGAAGCCGAGCTGGGCGCCTGGTACCGGGTCCTGGGGCAAAAAAGCGAGAAGGGCCGAGCCAGAGCCCCGCATAAATCAAAGCAAAGCAGCAAACACAACAACAGGACAGAACTAAATGCGCTACAAACGGAAAGGGCGACTCAAGCCAAAGGCGCAAACACACCACGTGTTGTGCGAGATCCCCCACCATCCTTTATATCACTAATAGGAATTCCTCCGCGGAGCCCGAACAGAAATATGCAACCCACACCCCAGAGAAGGGCACGGAAAGAACACGGGCAATGCCAAGCCAAGCAATATTCAACACGCGTAGGATAGGAGGATCCGGTAGCCTCAAGGGAGAGAGGCCCTAGAAGCAGGTAACATTCCTGATGGATGAACCAAAAAAACAGGTGCACGCGGAGGCAACAGAGGGTCCAGGTTGTGATCTGCAGCGGAAGGGCTGAAACCGATCGTGCCAGGGCACGTGGCGAAGTAACACACAAACACTAGAGGGGACCCGACCCACACAACCAGGAAAGAAAATACGAAAAGACAGGAGAGCAAGGACGCCTCGCGCAAACGGCGGGGCCCGGCCAGTGCCTCGGGGCCGTGACTTCAACACGGAACCGTCCCAAACAAGGCCGCAGGCCCGTTCAAAGAGTACCCGCAGCCAACGATCAAAGCCGGGACCCGACGCAGCTGAATAACACGGGTGGGGCAGATGGGCACGGGCCAAAAACCCGCGCTGGCCAGCCGTGTAAATGTGCATCCGACGCATAGTCAAAATGTAACCTCACTCACAAGTCTGGTCCCACCCAAACGGGGCCTGGACAGCAGGGAATGGGTCAGGGTTTTGAAAAAGCATCAGTGCACCAGTGGCAGGCATCACCGGGGCCCGAGTCTTCGTTTGAAGGCAACCTGTTCAACGCCCGCCGGGCAAGACTACGGCTAGAGCATGGGACAAACCTCGCTGAGCGCCCGCTAGGGATTGCCCCGGTGGGGACTGACAACAAGGGCGGCTTGCGAGGAAAGTAAAGGGGGCAGCATGTGCGAGCGGGTTGGGGCGATAACGGCACACCAGGGACAAACAAGCAAGACCACAAGGCAAACAAAGCAAAGGCAAGGCTGTGGTAGAATCAGGAGGGCTTGCCGGCCACCGGGCCAGGCCCTTAAGAGCAGTGACCACAACGCGGCGAACCAGGGTCAGCGGGGCCCAGAGGCACAGGACAGAGCCCGGGTCGACCGGTCCGCCGACGACCTCGGGACCTCTGGCAGGTGTACTAGCTGTTGGAGTGGGAACGCAGAAAGATGCCGTGTACTGGGGGGAATAGTAAGGAATCTCGGCTAAACCGGTAGAACAGGGTTCAGCCAGTGCGCGTGGGAACTGTACGCTGCCCTGGGGAGCGGACAAGCAGAGCTAGAGACACTCTCTCCACCGAACGAAGGGCGAGAGGTCGGGAGAAGGGACTAAACCCCAGATTTAAGCAAACCAGCTCGTCACCTAAAAAACGCAGGCAAACCGCAACAATCCCTATCCAGCGGGTTACCGGTCAACCACATCGCTCCGGACGCGTAGGGCCTATATGCAACGACATTGCACCCGGGGAAAAGAGCCAGGCGAGTAGCCGGCGTTCTGCCACTACAGAAACACGAGTCAGTCCACGTACTGGGCACACAAACCAGACAGAAGGACCAAAAGAGCTGCTACAACACCCACAAAGGAGAACGGCACACGTAAACTGCAAGCCCACCACGCGTGCACAAGTCCACTGTGGACAATCAAACAAACAGAAAGCGGCTGTTGGGTGTTATGGGCAGGGAAGGATTCTTGGACTGCTTCTTCTAGACACGGCGACGTGTGCGCCGGGCTAAAGGGCCCCTGCCCTCTGGAGAACGTGACGCAAACTTAGCCCCTGACACGAGTCGGTGATTGCTAGTAAGGCAGGGGGAACAAGAAAAACCACAGCACGCACGCGGTCTAATAACCGGGGACCGGGATTTGTTCGCAGTCCGGCGAAGAAGGACTGTGAAGACGGCATACCAGCTCACAAGGAGAGACAAAAAGCAAACCCAGCGGGGCAAACTAGAGGGTACCGAGAAACAAACAGGGGGTATGCCCGGCCGACACGAAAAGGTGGCGAGTGTCCATGTCGGAAGTAGCCTTCGTCAGTGGCGCTTGTTGAAAACTTGCAGAGACCAACGCAAAAGAGGAGAAATACGGAATGAAATCCGGGCTAGCAGAAAGAAACGGAGAGGAACACAAACACAGGACGACACCCATAAGAAACTGCCACAGACATTCCAAATCACAGAAGGGATCAATCACAAGAAATTGACGGTGCCGTTGAGGCAAAAAGCAAATAACAGGAAACACAAGGTCGCAAGCGGCACCGGGGTCAGCCGGGCATCTGCTTGTCCGACCGTCGAATAAGCAGGCTTGTCTGCAGGGAGAGGATCGCGGCTTAGTCCATCCAGATACAAAGGGCTGAAAAACGATATGAGCACGGTAACGACGAGTCACACAAATGTTCCCCCACCTGAAAGTAAGCGGAAAACAAAAGAAAAAACGAGGACCGCTGCCCGGACCGTGCGGACGTGGCTGGTCGGTTTGGGGCACTGAGAACCGTCTGCAGGAGGGAACAGGGACCCGAGCCGCGGGGGAGTCGGAGATTCGAGACGACTCGCTAGGCCGTGCCGCATGTCCACCTAGCAATCGACGACAAGCTACTCGGCCGCATAGATCACTTTCAGATCTTGTGGGGAGGACTTCTCAGCTTTCACCTGTTCATCGGACGGCGACCATCAATCTTAGTGCACATTGATGACGGGCACAGACTTGGGGGCCTTCTGAAAAAGACTGACGATACACAAAATTCGAGGAAAGAAAAAAGTCCAGCACCCTTCAATAAACACAAACAGCGTCTACAGTACAAAGAATGTGGGAAAACACATGAGCGAAAAGGGCGTATCCGGTTTAACGGGCAAAGGGGCAGGAACTCGTATCAATAATAAGTGTAGTACATGTTGCTTAAGTCCACCAAGCACCTCCAGTGGGGACATATCTGAGGCTGATCACAGCATGAACCAACGCCCAGTCGTTAAAAAAAAAAATAAAATAATAAAAAAAATAAACTCATCACCCAGCGGGAGACTTCTTAAAAAACATCTTCTAAAAAGCATACAACAGGAATTCGTAAAAATTCGTGCTGCGTAACAAGCGGAGATCAATAAAAATGTTGACCTCTTGCAGAACAAGGGCACCCACATACAGCGGCTAAGTCCTGTCAACAAGATTTTCAAATCGGCCGCTACGCTTATAATACTTAATGCACATGTCGGCAATGCATGCTAGGCTCAAACCCTAACAAGAAGTTTCACTGTGAAGTGTACACCGACATGAATGTACCACGGAGCTTCGCAGACTTTTAAAAAATCAGAATGGTTTGGAAAAAGGAGTGGCCATGCATGCAACATGGCACAAGGCACCATTTCAATGAATTCTTCTTCTTACTCAAACTGTCGCTGGCCGTACAATCAGAAATAAAGTATCACGTAGTTGTCTGTTCATGGGCAAACTTTTAGATGCGTTTGATAGCGTAGTATCATGCTTCTTGCTTACATTTACGCAAAGAGCGGATACTCCTGCAACAACATCCATGCTCGACGGCAGTACGAAGTCCCTCTCTCACAAAACGGGAGTGTGGTTTTGCGTTTGTATGGGACGGTTCACTTACAGCCCGCCATTAAGCGTAGCACCACTACCACTTCCAAAAGAAATCCTTGTCGTAAAAGAAGCGAGTTTTGACATCTTGACGTAATCCCAACAGAGTTGTCCACAGTGGCCGTACGCTGCAACAGATAAAATTTCTGCGGTGTAGTGTTCTCAAATTTCCGAAACACAACAGAATGATTGTATCCTGGGTGAGGGCCTGGTTCACTTGGAGTATTGAGAACAGAAGCACAGAGCTTAACCATATAGTCCCGGACCCAAATGGAACTACACTGCAATCTTGTCATCACCTCACCAACCATAATAAAAGGAAAATCTAGCAACAACGTTGTGCTGGTACACAGAAGAAGAAAATCTGGCACCTCCCTCTTTTGCAGAATAAGTGGAGGGGAAGAAAATGAGAACTGCAAAATTTAAGCTCTAAATACATGAAAAAAATAGCGTTTTTTCCTCTTTGGCGTGGAGAGAAATGGACATTGAAGCGAGCACACAGAAAATCACAGTTTATCCATCTAGGAGGTTTACACGCTAAGGCAACAAAAAAACACTCAAACAACCGCAGAACCACAAACACTTAAAAGAAAACCCCACTGACAAACACAGTCAACTAGTAGAGCTCTACCTCCAGCGGCATCATAATCCTGAGTAAGGTACTCAGTCCTGGATTACATGTGGGCTCCCCTAACATGGCAGAAAAAATCATAAAGCTATTTCCTATCGGAGGGAAAAATGATAGGCCAATCTATGAGCTTTCCTGTCAGGGGCAGAAAATTCAATTAGAATCGATTCCCCCCCCTCCCCCCCACACCCCCCCCCCTGGGGGTAATCCCCCAATGAGAGGGAAAACAAATCATAAAAAAAACTATTCTTGGTCTGGGGAGAACCACATAAAGCCTAGAAAGTGCGCAATGAATTCCGTTTAAGGAGAGGTAATGAGGGAGGTCAACAGAGTGACAATCAACCTAACTGTCATGTTAGGGAATAAAAAATCAGTAACCCTATTCCGTCTAGGAGAAACAATACTTATCCTAAGTCCTGCGTCCTGGGCAGAAAAAAGGTCGATGAAACCATTTCCAAAAGAAGAAGAGGGCAGGAAAAATGTTAGGAAGAAAAAAATCTTAGTATTCCTGTCTGGGGAGAAAGGTTCCCGTCGAGGAACTAGAACCGAGTTGCCGTTGGAATAGCACAGCGCTAACTCCTTGCACACGAACGAAACTCCCATCACCGGGGAAAACAGTCGGAGAATACAGCCAAAGTTTGCCGTTGGTATGGATGACATGGAGTACACATAAGCATCACCCTGGTGAGAAATGGAAATAATGAAGAAAGTACGGACAATGAGTGATCCATAGAACAGAATGAAGACTGACTAGCTGAGCACACGTGGAAACGACTGAATAGAATCGCCAGCTGTGGCAGCGATCTTCAGTCGCTACCCAAGAGTATGACAGGACCAGATTTGGTAACACGACCATAACAATCATTAGCAATAAAAAAGACTCTTGAGAGCTTAGGCGTTCGTAGCCTCCAGAATAGGCGCTATATAGTAGTTCATTATCAAAGTAAACAAACTAGGATCACACACAAAACTAAACCGGTATTTTGCAAATGGCGATCGACTACCGAGGTAAAAGGGGAAAGAGAAACGCAATCTACCTCACGCCGCGATCGCTCTCGCTCGAGGACAAATAACGTGAGGGCCGCGACCGAAATGCCGCGAACTCTGCGGCGCGGATTCGGCGCATTCTTCTTCCTATCTCCTACCTCAATCTAGCAACGCATGTACCAACGAGGGCGCTCGGGCGATAGTCGGCATGGTCAGCCGCGCGAATATGGTGCATCCATACGAAAGAGGGAAATTACTGGGTTTCTCGCGCCGCTGCGCGTCGTTATAGATCTCCGGACGGAATGAGAGCAATGTGGAGAAAACATTATAACGTCACCACTGAAATAGGAAGTGATCATAGGCCCTAGTGGGCGGCAGGATATGCAAAACTGTAGCTGCAGAAAAGCACGAGACACAGGATCAAGGGATGTCGTGAGGGGATTTGGAGGTTGTAGGTGCTAGACAGAAGCAAGAACAGGGGAAATCCACAGCGGTGTAGGTGCTAAGCCGTAAGGAGAATGCCTGTAGGTGTGTGTGTGTCGTGTGTGATGGTGTGTGGGGTGGTGTTGCCAGGCAAAAGGCGGAGAGCACCCAAGCATGATAATTTAGGAAGGAGTCGAGGATCACAGCTCTGAAGAGCCCGTGAAGAGCACGACGAGGGGCATTTCGCTTGGATGTTGAATGTATTTGTGTGTGGTTTAGGCAACCCAGAACATGTTGCATTAATCACACCACAGTCGGGACCACACAAAATAACCCTCAACAAACACCCAATGGCGGTAAGTTAGAGGGGAAGCATTGAGGGCCCTTACCCTCGAGAGCACAACCGTGAACACAGAGGCAAGACAAGCAAACAAAATAGCCGCGACATGACGACAGCAGGCCTCGGGGGGGGTTGCCATACATGTCAATCACACCTAGGTTCACTGAGACACTGGCCCGGGGGATAAATTCCTGCGCGCGGGCAGATCTGTGAGCGTAATCAACCACGGGGAGTAGGGTGCACGTGGTCCGAGTCCGGGACAAAAGCAACGCAGGCAAGGGAAGTGCGACGTGGGTGAGCAGTGGGACGGGGTTTGGGAAAATCACCAGAACTAATAGACCAAGGCGCATCACAGGGACACACGCCCAAGGGTGACGGCCGCGCAATACGGGCGGTAAGGGTGCGGGGGGGGGCCCTGGGTGTCGTTTGTCCGGGCCTCCCCCCTTCGCCGGCCTTTCTCGGCTGATGAAAAAAAAAAAAAAACAAAAAAAGGGCGGATGTGTCCAAAAAACCAGCCGTATCAGACAAAAGGGAGGAAAGGGGACAGGAAAGGAGACGCTGCGGGAAGAGACAGGGGGGTGGGCGGTATACGAGGCTGAAACACCGGGTGCCAGCCGACGAGCGGGGCAAACAGCAGGCGGAAAACAGGCGGGGAGTACGGACAGAAGAAGGGGCGGATCAAACCAACAGACCCATAAGGACAGCGGAAGAACGGTCCAAATGCCGGCCGCCCGGACAGAACCAGACACAAAGTGCGGGAGACAGGACAGACGGGCTGCGTAAAAACGCGGACAGAAAGATAGAAGACCCACACGGACGGCACGACAAGCCTGATGCTGATGCAAGTAAAGGCAGGGACGGAAGGGGCAAGCACAACGATCACAAACTGCACTGGCAAGACCGCCGGTCCGGTCTCCATCAAATATTTCCGCATTGACTTTTGCACGATCGGGCGGGGGGAAAATCACACCGCTCACTATCAGAAAACCTCGGTTCAGCCTACCATTTATTTGATTGCTTTTGGGGAGGGATACAATCACCCGATAGAGTGAAATGAAACGCAAGAGCAAGTGAGTAACAACACACAAAAAAAAAGCCAAAGATTGATGTGACGCTGTGACAACCACCTGGAAAAAGACCACACGCTCAAAGGTACGACGAACCGAGGTGAATGAATTCAAAAGAAAGGGGAACAGTGGCTTCACCTCCGCAGGTGTTCGTCGCCTTCGTTCATGTTGTTGATAAAGGTCACAGGCCAGTGCTCTAATGTGCGCCCTTTTCCACCAAGATCCACCGAGAGAAATTCAACGTGCGGACAGTTTTAATCTCTCCTCATATCCTTGCCTAAGTCTGCCCTCTGAGCACTTTTTATTTCTCCCATGACTTGTAATGCATTTAGGCCTGAATAGACGATCTGATTTTTTTACAAAAAAGCAATTTAAAACAATAAAATTAAAACACGCTGCTTGGTGATAGGGTTTACTATCCCTGCTATCCCAGCTGGGAGGCTTCCTGGGTTCAGATTCCACTGAGGGATGAAAAGGAAGCCGAGGGGTGGAGTCCTGATTATTTGGAACTTAATATTCTGCCATGTAATATGGATTCCTACCCAGCGAGCGGAGTTGCTACAGACACCCCCGGGGACAACAACCGTCGACCGCTTTCATCATCCCCTAGGGGACAGATGCGTCTTCACTGAGAGTGTGCGACAAACTGCATCCGACCACCGCGATAATCCCACACTTCTGTACTACTTGGAAGATTTCTGCGGCCGGGGGAAATGGGCTGTCACACACACGGAATAATACGTCACTGATGTAGAGCAAGTACAGAAGGAAAGGCAGAAGAACCCTTCAAGACAGTCTGCAAGAGTGATTTGAATAAGAATGTCAGATATTGCAGCACAATCAGTCAGACAGCCACATAGCTGGACACTAAAACATAATCGATCAGCATGAAGAAGACAAAAGTTCATTTTATCATATGCTAACTTTCCAGGCATGGTAGTAATTATTCACTAGGAAATCGCACATATGGCCGGAAAAAGAATGGTTATAAAACTGAAAACAAGGATATCAACAAGACTGAATGTGCGTTTACTGTCTGATTGAGGAGGGAGTGTTACCTACCTAGAAATGTGAAAAATAACAGGTGAGGAAAAGGGTTGAACAAAGTAGCACATCTGCTGCTTTGTCATTTCAAACAGCTTTGCAAATCAACAAATAAAAATGCCGGTCGTAATGCTGTTCCAGCCACCGGTCTCCGCGAAAGAAGGTTACAAGTCGGTTGCAAAGGAAGTCAGAAAAAGAGTGTAGATGCAAGGACGGTCTCCAGCAGAGATAATCTAGTAAAAGAGGATGAAGGGACGGGGTTCAGGACGGTCACCCGGGAAATGCAGGGAGTGCTGATAAGCACACCAAGGCGGGCGCAAGACAGAAAAAAAACAAAAATGTCGACGTATCAAAAAAAAAACACAAACACAACGAGTTACAGTGCCCGCGGCCGACACTGTCTACCGTTATGGTGAAAAGGTTTACGCGGATCATGAATGGCGAATGACTAATCCACTGGAGGGTGTCTGTCATGTCGTCCCCACTGATACGGGCAACTGATTGATAATTCCTAGCACATTTGCAAACCCGCTGAACTATGAGGAGCGGAAAGTGCAACAATCATAGACGCAGTTCACTTTGACTGCGTCACCCAAAATGCAAAACGATTGACAATTTGATGCGGGAAGGGCAGCAGGCTCAATAAAAAATGAGCACCGCACCAACACCGCCGAACACAGTTCCATTCATAGGAATCGGCCAAACCTCTGCTGCGCCCTGCTTTTGAACGCACAAGAACTTCAAACAAGAAAACGAAAGCCAGTCGCCAGAAAAACAAGGGCACTGAGAAGGGAATCATGTTCTCCGCTAAGTCTCGAGTGTTGGAGTGGTGTACCACCGGAAATACATGCAATCAAGCCCAGGGCCAGTTGTGGTATGCCCGCAGGACGAGACGAAGGAAGCGGTCAACGATGCGAGAGACCTACATGACAACGCGACTAACAACAGAAGAACCGAAAGTGAAACCAGGAACTCCAGAGGTTCCCGGCGGCCCGAGATCAGAAAAGCAGTCCCAAGGCTGAGGGAGGACAAGACTCAGCAAATTAATTTTTCTATTCGCACTCGGACCAGCAGTTTCGGAGCGGTGTACGTTTGGTGAAACAGCCACGAGCTACACCAACTCACTCCTAGACCAGCACGGAATATGTTGCGACAACGCAGCGTAGGTTAATAAGGTCCTACGTTATGTTGGGATCCACACTGCTCCAGCTGAAGAGAATAGCACGACAGGTGTATTAACCCACAGTGTGAATGGTCTCCGGTCCTCGCCTTCCCGCATGCTTTAGCATCCAGAAGACTGAACCTGCTGCCACTGTGAGGTCCATGCCCGTGACTTTTGCATGAACGGTCAGGTCTGTGGACAAGGGACCTGAATAAGCAGCACATTGGGGGGGTAAGCACAACCAACACGGGAGAGGTGTAAACACACAAAGGCGACAGTCCAAGAAAAGGAAATAAAGAAGAAAATGTAATGGAACCTAATCTCCTCGTCTCCTTCATAAGGATTTTCACCTCGCACATTTTGCCCGGGCAACCCCAGTCACACCTCCCGGTGCAAATCCTTTCATAAAACCTGACCTTTATTGATACACACTCGTCACAAAACAGCAAACACCGCTGTCTCGCTGATTGGGGGTTGTGCAAACTGTCTGAGAAAAGGAAGTGGTGTTAAGAATCCACTTCTCGCAGCTGTCCGGCACAAAATTGAACTATGCATACCTTTTGTAACACGGGGTGGGGCGGAGATCCGGTCCGTATCAACCTCAGACTCGCTCCTCTGTCGTTGGACATTTTCACTTGGATTCAGAATCACTTGCCATCATGACACCATCTGCCTGATCTGTCGGGGATTCAAGGAATTCGTCGCATCTGACCGTCCATTTCCTCTCGGAGCTGCATTCCTCTTTGGCTTCCTTCGTGCAATTTCAGACGCAAAGATGTGTAGATGTGCCGATGCATGTATCGGTAGGGGTTTCAGCCTCCTTTTTGA
>JADBJO010003423.1:0-7500 GCA_016801955.1 Conus betulinus
TTTGGTGAAAATAATAATAAAATAGCAATAACATGCATACAGATCCAGTGGGTACAGTTTGATCATTAGTTTTTCAAGGTCAGATTAATGCACCTCTGCAGGTAGTCACTCACATGTTGAACAATGCTGTTAAAAAGAGCTATCAATACTCTCAGTTTTCTCTCAGTCTTAAGTTATCATCTATGGTCTCTCGGCTCTCTCAATCTCTCTGTCTTGCCTATGTTGCACATATGTTACATCATGTTAACTTATTTCTGTTACTGCCTTTTTATCATCTGCTTTCATGATGAACACAACTGAAAACAATCTCTCCTCTCCTTAAATCACACTTTTCACTGCTCTAATTCAACCATAACTCCAAGTAAATATAAGCTGCTCACCACACTGTTTGTCACCAGGCCACAGTTAAAAAAAAAAAAAAAAAAAAAAAGAGAAAAAAAAAAAAAACCCTATACAGGCCAGTGAGGACAACTGTGTCCCAGATTGGGACACATGTAGCAGCTTGGTATTTCTTTAACGGGCCTTGCCTCCTTTCATTTGCCACTGCTTCTGTTTGTTGCTTAAGAAAACAAACCAGTTAGCCTGTGAATGCTAGCAGTTCTATGAATAAAAACACAACTGACATGAGTCCGAGTCACATATATACTTGCCTTCAGGGCTGTTTTTTACACTTTCTCAAAAGTATGATTTTTTTTGTATGAACACTGCAATCAGCTTTGACATTTTCACACACACACACACACACACACACACACACACACACACACAGTGCCAGGCCTGCAGTCTGAGCGAGCAGACATCTCCACAAACTATTTTGACAAACACAATGCCTCAGGTTTTCAGTTTATGCCACCGTAGTGGTATTACTCCCACACTGTTCATTCCAACTCCCAATCCACAGCCACACCCCTGCTTGTCCCGTCAGAATAGTTTGGAGTTTTACGTTCTCACAGCAAAAACTTTTATAGACCACTTGCTTTTTTTTTTGGTAGTTTTGGAAAGTCCTGTCACAGCCCAGGCACTATAAATCCACTGGGAGCAGTCCCAATGTCCAAGTCGTCAGGAGGCATCCCATTCTGGGAGATCATTGCACTACTGCCCAGTCGTTTCCATGGTGTTAAACAGTGCCTGCTCTAAACCAACACATGCAAGACATCCCTCAGTAGCCTGAGTGAGCACATCCCTCCAGAGGATGCCACCACCTCTGTCCATGGACAAACCCCCATGAACTTGCTGTTACTGGCGACCTTGACTTGAACTCACAAAGGGCATAGATGTGGACAAGAAAAGAATCATAGATTTTCCCTGTGTGTGTGTGTGTGTGTGTGTGTGTGTGTGGTGTGTGTGTGTGTGTGTGTTTGTGTTGTGTGAGCGTGTGTGTGTGTATGTGTGTGAGCATGTGTGTGTGTGTGTGTGTGTGTATATGTGTGTGCAGTGTGTGTGTGTGTGTGTGTGTGTGTGTGTGGGTGTGTGTGTGTGTGTGTGTGTGCATGTGTGTGTGTGTTATGTTGTGTGTGTGTGTGTGTGTGTTACGTGTGTGTGTGTGTGTGTGTGTGTGTGTGTGTGTGTGTGTGTGTGTGTGTGTGTTTGTGTGTGTGTGTGTGTGTGCATGCGTGCGTGCATGCGTGTCTGTGTATGTGTGTATGTTTGTGTGTGCATGTGTACATGTGTGTGTGTGTGTGTGTTGTGTGTGTGTGTGTGTGTGTGTGTGTGTGTGTGTGTGCTGCGTGATGTGTGATGTGAGACTCTGTGTGTGTGTGTCTGCGGGGGGTTGCTGGGGATTGCTTTCAACTTGCTATCAATTTAAACTACTTTTTGAAAAGATTCCTTTTTTTCTTTCTTTCTTTTTCTTTTTTTTTAAAAGTCTGTGAACATTAAAAAAGAAAAATCCAGCAAAAGTGTTTTCTCTCTTGCTGTCCTCTTTCTCCTCCTCCTCCTCCCCTCCTCCTCTGTCTTTTCCTACAAGCTACTATTTTATTTCTTCTTTTCAAACTTTGAATAAATTTAATCCTCAATAATTTTTTTTTTTTTCTTTCTCTTTTTTTGTTTTGTGCTTTTCTGCATGTGCACTATGATACATATGATTCTGTTAACATGAAATAGTTTTACAGACAAAAAAATACCAAAAAAAATTCTGATTGACTGTGTGGGCATCAAAACAATGGCAGACTGAAGTTTCATTGTTCAAACACAAGCTAAGCTAGCATCAGATCTGTATGATGTGGTGGAGGTGGTGGTGCAAAATGTTGCTTGCAGCTGTTGTGTTATACCAATCAGGCAATCGCTATCTTGCATATGTGTGTGTGTGTGTGTGTGTGTGTGTGTGTGTGGTGTGTGTGTGTGTGTGTGTGTGTGCGCATGTGCATGCGCGTGTGTGCATATGTATGTGTATATGGTGTGTGTGTGTGTGTGTGTGTGTGTGTGTGTGTGTGTGTGTGTGTGTGTGTGTGTGTGTGAGAGAGAGAGCAAGAAAGAAAGAAAGAGACAGAGAGAGAATGAGAGACAGAGAGGAGTGACACACACACACACACAGAGGGAGACAAAGTGAGTATGTGTACACCTGTGTATGTGTGTGTGTCTGTGTCTGTGCAAATGTGTGATTGTAACCATGTGTGCATGCATGGGCATATGTGTTCAGAAAGGTATGGAAAAACATTTACTTTTATCCGGCCATTTCTACCACCTTAATTAATAAGTGCGTGTGTGTGTGTGTGTGTGTGTGTGTGTGTGTGTGTGTGTGTGTGTGTGTGTGTGTGTGTGTTGTGTGTGTGTGTGTGCGCGTTGTGTGTGTGTGTGTGTGTGGTGTGTGCGGTGTGCGTGTGCATGTGCATGTGTGTGCATGTGTATGGAAGAGTATAGAGAAATACATATCTTTTCCTAGCTGTTCATGCAGCAGCCTTAATTTGCTGCTAAAAGTGACTCTGGGAAGATTCAGCAGCTCTACTGACTCATCATTCCAACCGAACGATGGAACTGACCAAACAGCCCTGATGAAGGACAAATCCATGAACAGAAAAGGCATCGTGCTCAAGATTGGTTACGTGATTGCTTCCCAACAACACACTGTGCATGACTGAATCAGTGTATGAATAATTCTTGTTTTCATCATGTTCTCAGGCTGCTTTTCAGGGTCTATTTTCAAGTTTGTTTCTTATATGCTCAAAAACAAACTTAAAGAGACCAAACTGATGACCCAGCCAAATCACCACCATCAGTACTGACATAAGTTACTTGTCCATGGACTTCAGCTAGAAACTAATTCAATATTTTTTTTTTTTAACTTGGATCCACTGCTTGCCATCCACATCAGAAATCCTCAGCACTGTCCAGATTAAAACCTGCATGGAAGGAGGACAAAAGCATCTCCTTGAAAAGCAAGATCAGCACAGTCTGTCTTCCTACACGCGTGCGAGACATGGACTCCCGCAGTGGATCAGGAACAGAATCCCAGCCATGGAAATGAGATGATACCACAAGATGATAAACATCACAAGCGATTCATGACCGTATCACCAATGAACAGGAGGTCAAACCATGATGCAGCACACTGGATCATATGAAGATCTATTGACATTAGTTAAGGAGAAAAGAAAAGTTGGTATGCCTATGTATCAAGATTCAGTGACCTTGCTAAAACACCATTCCATGGAACTGTTGAGAGAGAGAGACCTAAGGTGAGATAGAAAAATTGATGGGCTGGCAACATTTACATTTGCAGAGACCAAAGTCTGGGCACACAGCCAGCAGAAATGGAGAAACCTGGTGAACTGTTTCTTCACTGTGGTGATCCAATGACTCGCTATGGAAGGAAGGGAGAAGATGTGTTATCTCTTTCACACTTACATACACACTCTCTACTCTATCCATAGTTTATGCGCTGTTTTTCACACATTTTCAGTATATATATGGCACATCACCTATCTCTTTAATTTTCAGTCTATGCTCTATCTATGGCACATCTCCTATCTCTTTAATTTTCAGTCTATGCTCTATCTATGGCATAGCACCTATCTCTTTCTCAAACCCATTCCCACTCTCTGGCCTAACCATGGAAACCCATCAAATCATACTGCCACAACGTACCCTAACACAAGCTATCCCCTGGAACCCAATCCTACATGCCCTACTCTCTTGATAGGGACCACGAGCTGATCTCACCATTTGGCGTCATACAAATCCCAGAACTCCTCCAGGCTCAGTCCACTGCGGCGCTCAACCTTAGCGTCGCTCAGTTTGTAACCATACTCTTCCGCAAGAATCTCCCGCTGCTTCAGGGCCTCCTCAAAGTTGAAGGTGTACACCGGGTAGGTGTAGGTCTGGTTCTGGACGTCCTTGGCCTTGGGGGGCTGGGTGTAGATCTCCCACATGATGGACAGGAAGACAAAGGAGAACATGGACAGAAGAGCTGTCCATGACACCATGGCCACCACACTGGAACCGCTGGCTTTCTTCCAGCTCCATCTACAGGTCATACACAATCATCATCCATTCACTCAAATTAAAATTTTTTTTTTTTTTTTTATCATCTGCTCAAAAAATTCTATTGCAATTGTTACATGGCCTGAAATTTCTTTTCTTGCATCAAAACCTGTGTGTTTGCAGAAAAAAATACTTTGGTGGTTTATTTTATTCATTGTTCATTTCTTAGTTTAATTTGTCTTGTTCATCTGATAATTTAAGAAGAACTGTTTCAACTACCTTCTTGTACAATTCCTAGAGTTTCATTCTATTCATCATTTATTTTTCAGTTTAATAAATTTGTCATGTAGCATCTCAAAGTTTCAGACGAACTGTTTCAATTACTTTTTGTACAGATTAAGGGCTTCCCACTGGTTCCAGAAATCACCACTTGCAGAATCAAACAATGCAAAGCCGTAATAGACAAATGCAGTTCAGAAATAATGTTCAGGAACGTAATCAAACAGCTTAATATTACAAAGTCAGTATTTTTGTTTATCATCAACATATTTGCACATCACTTACTGATATGATCATCCATGAGTGTCCAGAGAGAGAGAGAGAGAGAGAGAGAGAGAGAGAGAGAGAGAGAGAGAGAGAGAGACTCACACACACACACACACACACACACACACACACACACACAGAGAAAAAGAGAGAGAGAGAGAGAGGAGAGAGAGACAGAGACAGAGACAGAGAGAGAGAGAGAGAGAGAGAGAGAGAAAGAGAAACAGACAGACAGACAGACTGACAAACAGACAGACAGAGGAGTGTGTGAGTGTTGCAGTGGACCTGGCAAAAGGGATGATGGGTGGGCAGCCCACAGGGGTCAACGACCAGAACACACACACACACACACACACACACACACACACACACACACACACACACACACACACACAAAACAGACTGTAGTCTCACCTGTGTCCATGACGCTGACTGGAGTTCTTCATGCTCAAACCTTTCGTGCAGCTGCTGTGTGACTTGAAAAGATTCCTTCCTTGCTGCTGACCAGTTCAGCCCAACCTCTGTCCTGCTTTCTCCTCTGTCTAAAAGAGAGAGAGAGAGAGAGAGAGAGAGAGGAGAGAGAGAGAGAGAGAGAGAGAGAGAAGTAAAACAATACATAACAATAACATGCGAGTCCAAGTTTCATCAAGAAAGCATCGGGGCCTGCATATACTTCAGTCAATTTGAATTAAAAAAAATCAACTGGGTAGTGAGGACTAAAACACACAGAGGGCATAAAAAAATGCATGATCAAATAAACAAACAAATTAGTAAATTTATAGAATTTGAAAAGTGTGATTCCAGTTCAAACTGGGATGATGCTGAAGTGGAGGACTCTCGAATGAGACTGAGCCTGACCTACCCATTAGTTCAGTATCAGGCTTTCATGAAATCCATCTGTGTGATATGGCTTGTACTGTGGCATCTAAATATGTTCTCTCTCTCTGTTCTCTCTGTCTCTTGCTGTGTGTGCGTGTGTGTGTGTGTGTGTGTGTGTGTGTGTGTGTGTGTGTGTGTGTGTGTGTGTGTGTGTGTGTGTGTGTGTGTATGTGTGAGGGAGAAAAAGTGAGAAAAAGACTGAGATTCAGACTCTCTCTAAATGAGAACTTTCATTATGATATAGTCTCAAGATACAACATAGTTACAATATTATTACGGATTATACTTAATGCTTAGACCATAATTTATATGGACCTGCACACTGAACTGTTACTGTCTTCTTCTCATATCTATAGATGCAATCATGGGCATGTTTGCAATACAGATGTGTAGATCATCATTCACAAACATTTCACTTGGGCATAATCTATACAAGTTTGGATCCGGTATACTATAATTTGAAAGCAGCTGTCCAGAATATGAGTTTCATCTTTCGACCCCCATCAAATGCAGAGCATTTTGTATCTTCTGTGGTGGTCATATATTTATCATACTATTTCATTTGTAGGTTGTAAGCGTTGATACAAACTCTACTGTGAATCACTTGGTTCAAAATGTTCACTTTCATTACTTATGGCATTAGCTGAATGCTTTCCGTTCCAGTAATTCTGTTGCATAACTAAAGAATAATCTTTAAGTACCGCTTTCATGCCATATCCGAAAGTCCATATATTTAGACTGTAATTCATCTTTGATGGCATATTTTGTTCTCAGGAACCTACAGGTCAACTGATTTTTCCAAACCTGAGTCGTTCCCGATTTACAAAGAATATTTGCAACAAACTTTAGCCATGAAAAAATTGGATCTTGAAATGTTGCTGTTGCATAGAAGTATGAGGCTGCTTTTGCTATGGTTAACCAGAAGCTCTGTGTGTGTGTGTGTGTGTGTGTGTGTGTGTGTGTGTGTGTGTGTGTGTGTGTGTGTGTGTGTGTGTGTGTGTGTGAGTGTGTGTGTGTGTGTGTGTGTGTGTGTGTGTGTGTGTGTGTGTGTTTTGTGTGTGTTGTGTGTGTGTCTGCGTGTGCGTGTGCATGTGTGTGTGTGTGTGTTCAGTGTGTGTGTGAGTGTGAGTGTGTGTCTGTGTGCATGTATATGCGTGCATGCCAGTATGTTTTGTGTGTATGTGTGTGTGTGTGTGTGTGTGTGTGTGTGTGTGTGTGTGTGTGTGTGTGTGTGTGTGTGTGTGTGAATGCACACTCACACACTAAAGCCTGGACCAGGATACATGTAAACGTGTGAATCCACGGTGTCATCTTGAGTTGGAGTCAGAACCATTGCCTGAATCCTGAGCTGGCTGATTTTAAAAGGGAAGGGCAGCAAACTAAGGTTCGTGAATTATATATTGCCTTCCATTATTCCTGAGAGCTGCCAGTGGTGTAGCTCTTAGAATCAATGAATACAAAGTCTGTTGTTATAATGTTAGTTTGCTTCAGCTATTGATCTACCCAACAGGGTCAGATACTGATCTCCTGTACAGAATTCTCTTTCTCTCTCTCTCTCTCTCTCTCATTATTCTGCAATACATAACAGCTTTCCCCATTTTCATTGTGCAACATAAGCAGCATTTTGTGCTTTGACACAATATAAACATGCACCCC
>JADBJO010003423.1:12500-22500 GCA_016801955.1 Conus betulinus
CCACTTGCTTGCAGCCCCTTTTATTCTCCTTCTGTCTCTCTTTCATACAAAACATTGTACAGCAGAGTCTTCCCACTTCTGTTCCCAGAAGTGCTACAACAAAGAGAAGCAGTTTGACATGTTAAGTGTAGCATTCCAAAATTAACATTGTATGCAATATCGCATGTAAGACTTAGAAGCACTTGCAGTCACGCTTCGCTTCATGCAAAAATGACAGCAGATTACAAGATGGGAATCTCACTTGTTATCATGTGGTTTTGACTTGCCCTACAAAGATTCAAAATGTCAGACAATGAAACAAATCCAGTTTGCAGCAAAATGATGAATATCTTTAGCTATTTTCCTTCAGCTCTTTCTTTCTCTTCTTCTTACTGAACTCAAATGATGATGATGATGATGTTGTTGTTGTTGTTGTTGTTGTTGTTGTTGTGTTGTTGTTGTGCGTGTGTGCATGTGAGCGTGTTTGTGTATGTGTGTGTCTGTGTGTGTGTGTGTGTAGGTGTGTTTTCTTTTTCTTTCGTACTCTCACTCTCAGTTTTTACAGAACAGGGAAAACTTTACAACGGGAACAAAGAAATGCTGTCTGTGTGTCTGTCCATGGTCAAAATGTGTTCCACTCACTCCAGACAAAACTTCTGGGCAGATCTTTCTGAAAATTTGTATGTATGTATGTTCATTATGGGTCACGGATAATGCCTGATGTTTCATTTTACCAGAATAGCCGTTACTAACGGCTATAATGGCCCAAAACGTTTATCTTCTTTATGGAATATCTTAGAAAGTACTTGTATTCAAGATAAACTGGGAGTATGTTTATATGCTTTGCATCTTTTTCTTTCTTTTTTAATGAAATAAGCCTACGAGTTAATGATCTACATTATCTTGGTTCTGAATAAGGTGCCATTAAGTATGTTAAAAGGTTTTTGGTTTGTTTGTTTTTTCAAACTTTTGTTTTAGGCATAGCATTTGTCACAAAGTATAGCAGCATAGCATTGTCAATGAAACTGTAGCATGCTATACTAAAAGTATAGCACTTGGCAGCTCTACTTCCCTAACAACCATTTTCCACCTACCTTCAACTTTCACTCTTGGCTCTCTCTCTCTCTCTCTCTCTCTCTCTCTCTCTTGACGGGGTATGACTACTCCCAAAGATCAGCCAGGACAGTAAGAAGACTTGCCAAATCTTTCTGACATTAATCAGATGATTAACAACACTCCTACACTGGCCTTGCATCACATTTGGGGCCGGAATAGTTCAGTGGTATCTAGAGCAATAGTTCAGTGGTAGATCGCTGGGACTCGTAATCTTGGTGATCTTGGGCCGTTTCGGTGCAGGAGGACTTTTCGCTCAGAGTTAACATTGCTTCTGACTCCATTTCCCACGCAGTCCTTCGAATGAGACTATAAGACGAGGTTCCCTGTGTGAACGCACGCATACACATAGCATACATCCTGCGTGAGAAATGGAAAGAACGAAGGAAGTAAAGAAAAAACTGAGTGAACGATATTGAATGATATTGACTGGATGACAGTTCAGGAAATGAATGGACTGGATGACAGTAAGGAAATGACTGAATGAAAGCACCAGCTGGCAGCTCTTCAGTCGGCAGGTAGGCAGCCCGTCACGTAAACAAGTAATAATAATAATTAATTATAGTATTTATAATGCGCAAAATCTTCATAAAATCAACTCTAAGCGCAAGGGGAAAAAAATAATAATATAAAATCTGCACAAACACACACACACACACACACACACACACACACACACACACACACACACACACACACACACACACTCATGCAAACACACCCACACACTGCTGCACACGCGTTATGGCTCTAAACAAAGGAATAGAATGAATGAATATACAAAACAAATATTAAACCATAAATATTAATGTACACACACGCACACGCCATGGGCCATATGGCTCTAAACATGACTAATTCAAAAAGAAGAAACATTATGTACAAATATTGATGGATGCACAGCACCCACCACCCCCCACCCCCCCCACCCCCTCACATACACACACACACACCAGCCCTCACACAGACACACGCACACACACACACACACCCCTACATGCATGTCATAAATCTAACCAAAACTATCGAAAGAGAGGGGAAATTGATGCATTTCCGGTTCCCATGCCGAGGGTGTGGGTACATGCTGCAGTGGGTGTAGTTGAGTAGTCACAAGTGTGGATTGTACTGCGCTTAGAGCTTGGTCTCAAGAATAGGCACTACATAAGTATTCATAATGATAATAATTTGAAATTACTACTTTTCAGCTGTAATGGTCACTAGTATTCTTCTATTTAGGGGCTGCCAACTGCAAAACGTTGAGGAATTACAGCACCAGTGTGCTAATGTTTGTGTCATCCATAACCTACGGTGCATAGTGATCAACTTCTGTGAAAGATGGAATGGAATTTAGGACACCCATTAGGTTTTTTAATTCAACCGCCTCGATCACACTGGTAGTATAGACCTGTATTACAGCTAATTTTGTTTATCTCTTCAGAGAAAAGAGATCTGCAAAAATAGCTGCAAAGCCCATACTACAACCTTTCTCCATCAGGAATGTTGAAGAAGAAAAAAAAGTTGATCTCTTCAACAAAATCAGAAACGGACTTGCCTCAATGTTTATTTTGTTTGTTTGTTTTGTTAAAGTTTGTTTTATTTTGTGTTTGTTTTTGTTTTCTTCAAAAATAAGATTTCTTCCTTCCCATGACTGATGTGAAAACTTGAATTACAAATGGAAAAAAAATCTGGAGCAGGAAATGTTTAAACCTGATGTGCTTGGCTGCTATGGTCAGTGAGACTTAGTCAC
This sequence comes from Conus betulinus, assembly GCA_016801955.1. Classification (NCBI taxonomy): domain Eukaryota; kingdom Metazoa; phylum Mollusca; class Gastropoda; order Neogastropoda; family Conidae; genus Conus; species Conus betulinus. The sequence continues at coordinate 15,340 of JADBJO010003423.1, forward strand.
TGCATCTCTCTGGAACTCTGGAACTGCAAGAGTTCACAACTTTCAATTTTTATCACATTACCAGCTGAGAAAAACAGCACTCTTTACCTAGAGATCCTGCACAAAAATCTGTGTGTCAAACAGCAAAATATACATTGTGAGCATAGTTGTACATTATAAGGAACACTGGAAAAAAAGAGAGAGAGGGGAGGGGAGGGAGGAGGAGGGAGGAGGAGTGAGAGAGCAAGAGAGAGAGAGAGAGAGAGAGAGAGAGAGAGAGAGAGAGAGAGAGAGAGAGAGAGAGAGAGAGAGAGAGAGAGAGAGAGACTAAAGAGACAAACAGAAAAACAGAGAGACACAGACAGAGACAGAGCGCCTTTTCTCAGCTCAGTTAGTCCAAAGTTCATTCATACCCCCTCTTTCTGATTAAAGTCTCAAAAAAAGTATATGACCAGCTGGCTGGTTTGTTGCTGTCTGCCTGGACTAAAATCTGATTAAAAAAAAAAAAAAAAAAAAAAACCCATCTCTGGTAACTTGATACTTGCAATTTACTCTACTTTGGAAATGCACAGACACAGACATAAGTATGTATCATACACAAAACCACACACGCACACACATGCACACACACACACACACAACTGCGCACGAATGCATGCACACACGCACATACGCAATAATGCATGCACACGCACACACACACACACACACAGTGACACACACACACACACACACACACACACACACACACACACACACACACATATACACATATGCATATACACACACACATACTTATTGACTGAAACTCTAGTGTAACTGAACAATTACAAGAAACCATACAATTTTTTACAAATGGGATTATTGACCTGGAAAACACCTGGCGTCAGTGGGGTTAAAGCATTTGCAAGTTTATAAAAAAAGGAAAAAGAATGAGAAAAAAAAAAAACATTTCTAAAGTCTTGGAATGAATAGTAAATTATCCAATATGCTGTGTGTGTGTGTGTGTGTGTGTGTGTGTGTGTGTGTGTGTGTGTGTGTGTGTGTGAAGTGAGTGAGTGTGTGTGTGTGTGTGTGTGTGTGTGTGTGTGTGTGTGTGTGTGTGTGTGTGTGTGTGAAGTGTGTGTGTGTGTGTGTGTGTGTGTGTGTGTGTGTGTGCGTGTGCGTGTTTGTGTGAGTGTGTGTGACATGTGTATGCCTTATAAGTGAGAGAGAGAGAGAGGGGGGGGGGGGGGGGGAGACAGACAGACAGACATACTAGAGACAGACAGAGGGAAAGTGTGTCTGCATTATGTTTATCTTAGTGTCTGTGTGTCAGTGTGTGTGTATCAGAGTGTTTGTGTGTGTGTGTGTGTGTGTGTGTGTGTGTGTGTGTGTGTGTGTACATGTATGTATGTGCACAGTATCTGTGTGCACATGCACGTGCCTGAGTGTGCATGCACTGCAAATCACTATACCTGTGCACTTACTTCCAAAATTTAATTAATATTCAGACTCTGCAATGTACATTTCATTCTAGTTTAGCCATCTGACATCTCACACTCTCAGTGACAGAGAAGAGCAGCATACAGGTATTGTAAAAGCACATGCAGACAAAAGAGTTACTAACTGTGGATACTGGCTAAAAGTACAAACCAATGGGCAGCACTCACACAGTCATAAAGATGATGCAGTGTATTAATCGATATGCTTAATTCTGTATCAGACTGGAAGAGTATAATTGCAAACTCTGGACTGTGAAAATCAAGCACAGACCGTGTAGGAATTTCAGTGAGAAGTCCATGCTATCATGTTGTTAGCGAAAATAGTATTACACTGGGGCTTAAAAGACATCTTCTACTGACATATCTTCAAGACTAAAAATTGAAAACAGAAAAAAAAATCTTGTTTACATTCTTATTCAATAAGCATGCAGATACACTGCTGTTGTATATATAGGCTGGAATGCTGTAAGTGTAACTTTAATGATGGTTCAAAAGTCACCACTGCATTGTGGAACTCCAAAAAGCTTGACATTTTCGATTTTCTTTTTTTTTGTGCTGAATCATAACGATGTTGAAAATCAGTCAGTGTGATAATGGGTCCCGGCGATATTGACAAATTTTAGTTTGAAACAAGTCAAAAGACCTCAGCTATTACGTGAACTAACACCACTGATCACACGAGGCTGCAACTGTACAATATGAATGAACTATTATAAACTAATGAACCCTAGACGTAAGAAATAGCGTCAATAATATCAATATGCCGTCTTACCTGTTCTTTTGAATCTATAATTGCAATATTAAAGTCCAAGAGCTATCACATGCCCACGATCGATTCCATCTTGCATCGCAGTCAATCAGCAAACCCTAGCTCAGCATCAGCGCGTTGTCAACCAAACGAAAACTATGTGCGCAGCAGAAAGAAGAGCATTACACTGCCTCTCATTGGATACACGATTCACGTGATGCAGAGTCAAACTCGGGAGGAGGTATGCTACTTATTTGTAAACAAAACGACATAGTACACTTTCGTCACAATTCTTATTTTATCGAAAATGCTGTGCACTTATTTCAAACGGACACCTAAAAACTAATCGATAGCGTATTTGGAGCGCCACAAGGCTGCTGGGCATGATAACGGTGTTATTTACTTCCGGATACAGTCAGGTTAGAGTCCAAAGTTTCTTTACTTCGAGCACAGAGTTCACGGTTACCATTGAGGTAATGTAGTAATGATGAGACGAAAACTGCTTCTGCGAAAACGTTTTATTTCAGTGTGAGAAAGAAGATTTGGGATTTTGTTATAAAAACAAATATATTATTGTTGGTATGGATGAATGAAGCGTGTGTGATGGAAAACTTAAACGACAGACATGGATTCGTGGAACTCAGTTGCTGTTGTAGAGTGTCCGAAGGACATACTACAGATCGTTATCATGCTCTTAGATCCCTGATAACAAGCAAATACTATTACCAGACACATTACGTTCATCACTAGAACATCGGACTTCTTTGTCCAATGCAACGCAGCATCCCACGCAATTGATCCTGTAAGTTGTAGTTCCAAGGGTACATTGATAACACCACAGAGGAGCTCAAGAGAGTGGGGGAAAATGGACTGCTTGTCCTTGATTTCTCCAAAGCTTTTGTTTTAGGTTTTAGCCAGCCACACGCTCATCATACATAAAGTCTATCATTGTTGAATCAAAAGACACCTCAGCTCCAGTCGAAAATCGTTTATGTGAAGAGGCAACAAGCATTTACACATGGAAGGAGCAACCAGTGTACTTAGGCATTCCTCAAAGCTCAGTCACAGGCCTAAGTTTCTTCCCCCACCCCCCCCCCCCCCCCCACCCCACCCGCTCATCAACAACCTTCTCAAGCCCGGAGCCAGACTGTTCACTGATGATACCATGTGTAGCACTATCATCAAGAAAAAAGACAACCAGCATGTGCGTCAAGAAGAAAAGCGACATGTTATTTCTGGGATAGCCTTTGACGTTTCTATCACCCTTTTTTTTTTTTTAGGGGGTGGAAGGCATCCATGCTAGAGTTCTTTTCTCTCGATTTTCTTTTCTTTCTTTCTTTTCTTTTTTTTCCCCCGTGCATGTCTTGTATTAACCTTTTAGCTCTTCAGATTTCTAGAGTACAATGCTTTAAACAGGAGATCTCCTAAAAGTTGTTTATGGCCCATGTGGATTAATCATTCCCAATTGCTGGCCTCCTGAGATTTTTACTTTTTCTCTGCCTCTTAGTTTCTGGACAAATATTGTGGGTCCTTTTGATTTTAACTAGACGTCGTTCGTGACTGTACTCTCCCGAAGTCATATGTCTCCCCCAACTATACAATTTTCCATCGGGTTTACTATGTGTTTTAACTATGTTTTTATTCTCTTCAGATGTTACCAGTCACACAAGACCCATGATATTTGTCAAAGAGTCAACAGAACTGTTAACGTCAACCAAAAATGCGATTCCGCCTGAGCCTTTACTCAATTTGCTGTGGTATCCAGCCACACCAGACCAGCATACTCAGCAGTGCATAGTTCAAGTAAAGCAACTGATTATTTCTTTCCTTTGTTATGCATGCATACAAGAATTAGCTTACACTGAATGATCATAAATGTTGTTTTGTTTTTATCAAAAAAAAAAATCCATTTGCATAGTTCTAAAGATCCCAGAAATATAGAGTTTAATTGATGTAAAAAGGAAAATTTAGATGAGACAGCGAACAGTCAACAATAGATAACAAATAAACAGAATAACACATATTCTTACAATGAGATAATAACACGCCCGTAACTCCGTACGATCGCTGCTTACCGCAACAAAAACAGAATCCTATGGCACCTCAAAACAGCCAGAGAGGAATGAGCAGTAAATACTGAAATGAAACGGGCTGAACAGAAACTAAAATTATTATGTAAAGAATGACAAGTATGTTGGAGGAATCTTTGAGCTACACATGAGGATCTGTTAATGGATGCAAAGAAGTATATATATATATATATATATATATATATATATATATATATATATATATATATATATATATATATAATTATAAACAAAGCTTGCTCTTATGTCTCAGATTGTAGAAAGGGGGGGGGGGGGGGGGGGGGGGGGGGGGGGGGGGGTGATAAGCCTTCATATCTACAGTGGTAGATGATTCTGCCTAACTGACAGTATGTGCTTGAGTGAGTGAATGGGGAATAATAAATGCTTCTCAAAATGAACCTTCAGCAAGCTTGTAGTCTCCGAAGCGGGAGACCATCTCCAATAGGAAAGCTTGCTGAAGGTTCATTTTGAGAAGCATTTATATTCCCCATTCACCCACTCAAGCACATACTGTCAGTTAGGCAGAATCATCTACCACTGCAGATATGAAGGCTTATCACCCCACTATTTCTACAATCTGAGACATAAGAGCAAGCTTTGTTTATAATTCAATATTTCTTGCAGTCATTGCAACACCAAGCTGCTCTGTAAGTTGCTGGAAAGGTATTCGGTAGTAGTTATCCTTGGAATGTATTGTTTTATATATATATATATATATATATATATATATATATATATATATATATATATATATATATATATATATGTATATATATATATATATATATATATATATATATATATATATATATAACGTTCAAAGATTACAAAAAAAAAAAAAAAAAAAAAAAAAAAGAGACACACAATAAGTGTGTTGATTTTGCACCAATCTTTCGGCTTTTCGGCCTTCTTCAGAGTAAATGACAAGGGTGTGTGTGTGTGTGTGTGTGTGTGTGTGTGTGTGTGTGTGTGTGTGTGTGTGTGTGTGTGTGTGTGTGTGTGTGTGTGTGTGTGTAACTTAAAAGAAATCATAAGTCTTGAACTGAGCTGCATTCTGGCATTTATTTTTTCATAAATTTTCACCCTGTTTTTGGGGCTTCATCAGAACATTACAATCACAAACTAAAAAGGTATAAAGTCCGTTGAAAACAATTCACTAAGATAAAAACTAGGAACACACAAAAAGCATGCAAAAAATCCTGGTGCGTACACACACACACACGCACGCACGCACGCACGCAGTGAATTCAGTGCACGAGCCAAGTCAAACATACACTTGATATCTGCCATCCATGAACGCAATGCACTATGCAAAAACAAAAGTAATAAAATCTTTCTCAAATAAAATGGATTTAAATTGACTTGGAGGGGGGGGGGGGGGGGGGGGGGGGGGGGGGGGGGGGAGAGAGAGAGAGAGAGAGAGAGAGAGAGAGACAGACAGACAGACAGACAGACAGACAGACAGACAGACAGACAGACAGACAGACAGACAGACAGACAGAGACAGAGAGAGAGAGAGAGAGAGAGGAGGGGGGGGGGGGGGGCAAAGAGAGAGACAGAATTGGAGAGTGAGCAAGCCACAGAGAGAGAGGGAGAGAGTGAGTGGAAGGGTGGGGTGAGCAACAGAAAAGGGGGGGTAGCAAAAAAGAAAGACAGGGGGGAAGGGGAGTGAGAGGGGGGGGGGGGGGGGGGGGGGAAGAAGGCAGGAAATTAGTGGATAAGGGGGAGGGGGGAGGGAGGGTGGCGATAGAAAAGGCAAAAGGAAAGGCAGGGAGGGAGAGAGAGAGAGAGAGAGAGGGGGGGGGGGGGGGATGGGAGGCTGAACAATAGTGTGGTGAGAGGAGTATAGTATGGTGGTGGCGCGGAAGGTGTGTGTATGAGTGTGTATGTATGTGTGGGGGGGGGGGGGGGGGGGACAGAAAAGGAGGGGGGACAAAAAGAAAGGTGTGGGGGGGGGGGGGGGGGAGAGAGAGAGAGAAAAGGAAAAATGAGGGCAGAAAATTCATGGAATAAGAGGAATAGAATATAGTGTAGGCATGGAAAGTCTATAGGCAGAAATGTATGTTATGTCAAACATACGCACATACGCGCGCGCGCGCGCGCGCGCGCGCACACACACACACACACACACACACACACACACACACACACACACACACACACACACACACACACACACACACACACACACACACACACACACACACACACACACACACACACACACACACACACACACACACACACACACACACACATTTCAACTATTTTCAAACAGAATGGCTCACTTACATACACCTAGTCTTTATACATTGATACCACTCCAATACATAGCCACTCATGCACACATTTATGTTCTCATAATTATGCAGGAACATACGTATCGTCTTTATATTACCCTTAATAAGGGATTAAAGGGGAGAGAACACTTTTACATTTGAGCTGTAGAATATGTGTATATTCCCTATTCTACATGGCTTGTTTGTCATCTTTCCCCTCTTCCCAAGAAAGAAGACTGTCCATAAGCCCTCAATCCAATAGGCTCTAATCTTTAAAAGGAAATGATAATCTGCCTTCGTCACCCATACACAGACAACGCTTCAGTGAAATATTGAATCCTTCTTTTTCGGGAAGCAATGAGTATCTAACCCACAAAAAAAACTGTCCCCATATTTGCAATCCACCGTATGTCTCCCTTGCTCCTAGATACCTGTCATTTTCCACTGAGTCAATGGCAAAAATGTCCATGCATCGGTGCAGTGCTAGATTTTCAGGGTGTGTTTGCATGAGTTCACAGGCAGCTTGACGCTTATGATTTTTCTTCAGTTTCACGTCAGATTTATAGTCCTGCCCAGCGGAG
>JADBJO010003423.1:37500-50000 GCA_016801955.1 Conus betulinus
AAGACTTTCCCCCGGGGAGGAGACGGTGCTTTCCCAGGGTCCACCTAGTTCGGCCTTTGTGGATGAGACGTTCCAGGATAGACTGCATGGTGTGGTCTTCCATTTTCGGCGATTCCAGACACGTGAGTATTGATGTCAGGAACCGTGTGATTCCTGTTGTGTTTGTATTGATCTGGTCTCCGTTCTGTGTCCTTATACACCTGTCTCCATTTATTAATGACCGAATTTGTTTGCTTCGCAATTTAGTAATCATTACCCACCCACCCATGCGCGCGCGCGTACACGCACACATATGCGCTCACACATACACACACATACACACACATGCGCTCACACACACACACACACACACACACACACACACACACACACACACACACACACACACACACACACACACACACACACACACACACACACACACACACACACAGTGAAGCAACACACACACACACACACATAACAATGATAACAGTGACGCATACAAACTTAGACAGGTATTCACGGCCTGATAACGTGTTGAGATAATGCGAAGGTCGGGCATCGGCCAAGTCTTATCCGCGAGACCCTCACCTTAATTTCATCTTGGTCATTAATTCGTTTATTCATCAGCCGTCAAACTGTTCGCAGCGTGTCCTCGGAACTTTGCAGATGTAGTGTAGTGTATAAGGACTAATCGCCCGCAGTGATACCGCACTGACAAAACGCAACTGAAATGGAGAATTGCCGTCATCAGTAGAGAGGGGGATTTGGCGGGTGATGGCTTGTGTGTCCAGATCACAGAAAGCACCACCGACCACTGTTGAAATGGTTCAGCAGTTGTGGGGTCTCTATTCTGGTGGCTTTGTCACGTGATACTGCTGCCTGTGGACTGTCGGTGCTTGGGCTGGTACAAAGGGATTTAGGTGTGCCTGTGTGTGTGTGTGTGGGGTAGCCATAAGGAACGGTCTAGGAGTGAGAATACCACTGAGAGAGCACGCAACTTGGTAGAGTTCACTGTGGTGCTTCAACCGAACGGCTGCATGGGTGGTATAGGAGCGATGAACAGGATGCACATATTGGTTCCATGGAAATCTAACGTGGCTGATTCAGGAATGATGATCAGAATGAATATTGGTTCCATGGAAATCAAACGTGGCCGATTCAGGAATGATGATCAGGATGTATATTGTTCCATGGAAACCTAACGTGGCTGATTCAGGAATGATGACCAGGATGTATTTTGGTTCCATGGAAATCTAACATGGCTGATAAAGGAGTGATGAACAGGATGTATATTGGTTCCGTGGAAATCTAACATGGCTGATTCAGGAATGATGATCATCAGGATGTATATTGGTTCCATGGAACTCTAACATGGCTGATAAAGGAGTGATGATCAGGATGTATATTGGTTCCATGGAAAAATCTAACATGGCTGGTAAAGGAGTGATGATCAGGATGTATTGTGGTTCCGTGGAAATCTAACATGGCTGATAAAGGAGTGATGATCAGGATGTATATTGGTTCCATGGAAATCTAACATGGCTGATAAAGGAGTGATGGCCAAGATGTATATTGGTTCCATGAAGTGCAGCATGGCTGATACAGGAGTGATGTCCTAGATGGATATCGGTTCCATGGAATACTGGTTCCATGGAAATTTAACATAGCTAACACAGGAATGGTGGCCAGGATGTATATGCATTTGTTCCATGGAAATCTAACATGGTTCATACTGGAATGATGACCAAGATGTATACAGTTCCATGGAAATCTAACATGGTTCATACTGGAATGATGACCAAGATGTATACAGTTCCATGGAAATCTAACATGGTTCATACTGGAATGATGACCAAGATGTATATTGGTTCCATGGAAATCTAACATGGTTCATACTGGAATGATGACCAAGATGTATACAGTTCCATGGAAATCTGACATGGTTCATACTGGAATGATGACCAAGATGTATATTAGTTCCATGGAATCTAACATGGTTCATACTGGAATGATGACCAAAATGTATATTGGTTCCATGGAATCTGACATGGTTCATACTGGAATGATGACCAAGATGTATATTAGTTCCATGGAAATCTAACATGGTTCATACAGGAATGATGGCCAGGATGTTTACTGGTTCCGCGGAATCTTACATGGCTGACTCGGGTTTGATACCTTAAGCGTACATTGATTTCATGGAAGTATGGCAATGCCGAGACGTACATCGGTTACGACCAGGCTGCGTCATGTCAAGCGGGTTTATGTCTTCAGTATTGCTCTGCCATGCAGATGGAGAGTTCAAGAATCTGCTGAACCCATACTGGGCTTCTGATAGAATATTTCATGCCATCCCACAGTCTGCTTTGGGGGCAGAATCATCTCTCTCTCTCTCTCTCTCTCTCTCTCTCGCTCTCTCTCTCTCTCTCTCTCTGTGTCTCTCTCTCTCTCTGTCTCCCTCCCCCCTCTCCCTCTGTGTGTGTGTGTGTGTGTGTGTGTGTGTGTGTGTGTGTGTGTGTGTGTGTGTGACTCAAAAGATTCCCACCTATATTGATTTTAATGGTTTTTGTTTTGTTACGCAACTTATTTTCCTGCAGTGCTTTCTTCTCATTTTGCTTCTCTGCCCCTTCCTTGACTGCTAAACCAGTAATTTCAGAATCTGTTTTCGAGTCTTTGGTGATGACAGTACCACAGAATCGTAGGTAGTGTTTCCCCATTTGATGCCGATGGAGGACCGACACAATCAGCTGGTTTTACTGGTGAGTCCAGTTCAGCGGACGAAGGTTGGTTGGTAGGTAAGGTAGGTAGGTAAAGTAGGTAGGTAAAGTAGGTAAGAAAGGTAGGTAGGTAGGTAGGTAGACAAGGTAAGTAGGAAGGTGGGTAACGTAGATTAGGTAGGTAGGTAAGGAAGATAGTTGAGTTAGGTAGGAAGGTAGGTAAGGTAGGTGGGAATGGTAGGCAGGCTAGGTAGGTAGGTAGGTAGGTAGGTAGGTAAGAACGTAAGGTAGGCAGGTTAGGCAGATAAGATAGGAAGGTAAGATAAGAAGGTAAAGTAGATAAGGTAAGGTAAGTAAGGTACGGTAGGTAAGCTAAGGTAGATAAGGTAGGCAGGTAAGGTAGGTAGGCTAGGTAGGGAAGTAGGTAGGAAGGTAAGGCCGGCAGTTAAGGTGAGTAGATAGGTAAAGCAGGTTGGTAAGGTATGTAGATAGGTAGGTAGGTAGGTAGGTAGGTGGGTAGGAGGGTAGGTAGGTAGGGTAGGTAGGCAGGCAGGTAAGGTAGGAAAGGTAGAAAAGGTAAAAAAAAAGGTAGGTAGGTAGGTAGGTAGGTAGGAAGGGAGGAAGGAAGGAAGGTAGGAAGGTAGGTAGGTAGGTAGGTAAGTTAAGGAGGTAAGGTAAGTGGGGTAAGGTAGGTAAGGTCAGAAGATACGTAAGGTAGATAGGTAAGGTAGGTAGGTAGGTAGGGTAGGTAGGCAGGCAGGTAAGGTAGGTAGGTAGATAGGTAGGTCAGGAAGGAAAGTAGGTAAGTTAAGTAGGTAAGGTAAGTGGGTAAGGTAGGTGAGGTTAGAAGACAGGTAAGGTAGGTGGGTAAGGTAAGTAGGTAAGGTACAGTAGGTAGGTAAGGTAGGTTGTAAAGTTAGAAGAAAGTTAGGTAGGTAAGGTAGGTAGGTAAGGTAGTAAGTAGTAGTAAGGTACAGGTGCATAGGTAAGGTAGGTGGGGTAAGGTGGGTAAGGTAATGTAGGGGGGAAAGTAGGATGAAAGTAGGTAGGTAAGTTAGGCAAGGTAAGATAGATAAGGTAAGTTAGGTAAAGTAGGTCAGGTAAGGTAGGCAGGCAATGTAGGGAGGTAAGGTAGGTAGGCAAGGTCCGTTGGTAAGGAAAGTAGATTAGGTAGGTAGGTAAGGTAAGATAGGTAGGTATGATAGGTAGGTAGGTATGTAAGGTAGGTAGATAAGGTAGGTAAGCAGGTAAGGTAAGATAGGTATGTAAGATAAGTGGGGGTAGGTAATCTGAGTAGCTGATGTATATATGTATATGTATGTATGTATGTTTGAATGTATTGAGAGAGAGACAGAGTGTGTGTGTGTGTGTGTGTGTGTGTGTGTGTGTGTGTGTGTGTGTGTGTGTGTGTGTGTGTGTGTGTGTATTTGCGCGCACGCGCGTGCGTATGTGTATGTAGTTTGTTGGCGTGGTGGTGTGTGGGCGCGTGCGCGTGTGTGTGTATGATGGTGATGTGGTGTGGGGGTGGGTGTGCGTGTTCGTGTATGTGCGTGCGTGCGTGCGCGCCTGCGCACTTGCTGATTGGAGTGTACATGTGCATGAGCACGTGTTAGTGTATGAGTGCGCGCGCGCGCGCACGCACACACACACACACACACACACACACGCGCGCGCGCGCGTGCACGCACGCGTGCGCGAGCACCTAGACGTTTGAGCGTGCGCACATGTGAGTATGTATGTGTGTGTGGGCGTGCGGTGTACGTGCATGTGTGTCAAGTTAAGTCAAAATTGTCTTTATTGAGGGTTAAAGAATACACTTCATAACTTTTTTCATCCTGCCCTGTGTGTGTACGCGTGTGTGCGTGCGTGCGTGCGTACGCGTATGTGTGTGAGGTGATGGTGGTGTTTTGTGTGTGTGTGTGTGTGTGCGTGTGTGTGTGTGTGTGGTGTGTGCGTGAGTGCGCGCGCGCGCGCGCGCACTCGCTCGCATGTTTATGTCCTCTCGCCTTAATTTACGTGCAATTTCCCCTCAGTTCTTTCGCTTTGCCTCCTCCGCCCGGTAAAGGTTGTGGAGTATCAATGATGGCTTCCTGACATTATCTCTCCATCGGTTGCCGCTTCTCTCGGCGGGGCCTGGGAGAATCGGCGAAGGACAGACAGGTCTCCCCACCCCCACCCCTCCCCCTCCGCTTTCTGATGGTGTCCTCCCACGTCTCCTTCTGGTCCGCCTCTTCTTCTAGTTCATCCCGCCCCTCCGCCCCTCTCCCCCCCAAGCCCCTGTGGCACTGTGCCCTACAGGATTTTTTTTTTTTTTTTGCCAGGTCTGGCTGGTTAGGAAGCAGGCGTGGGCGGGAAGCCTTGGCTGAGTGACTCCTACAGGTGTCAGCTAGGATGCATGTCGATGGCTGTCCAGGTGGCGTTTCATGACTCTTGATGATGATAGTGGTGGCACTGGTGTTCCGCTGGCTCCTGGTTTTCTAGTCTCGCCCCTCCCTCCCCCTCTTCCCCAACGCCCGCCGCCCTCCATTCCCCTTTCCCTTCGCTTCCTCTTCTACCCGCTGTTCTCTTTTTAAAGTCAATTGACCCGTGTGTGTGTGTGTGTGTGTGTGTGTGTGTGTGTGTGTTCGCCATGTTACCATGGATGTCATACACACTGAGCACAGCTAAGGGAATAGTGACATAGGCACTGATGTGTCAGAACCCAGGAGAGATGGGGAGTAAAGCGGAACTACAACTGAAAATAGGATACCGCTCCTGTCTTCTTTTATAAATAACCTAACCCTGCGGAACTGTTAGTGGTATTGATGAACACGGATATATATATATATATATAGAAGATTGATAAGACAGTCGCATGGGGTGTCACAAACTTAGGCGTGGGTGGTGGGTTTGATTTTGGGAAAACCATTGAAACTGATTTTTTTTTCCCGTAGGGCTGTGTACCCGTCCCTTCGTATTTTTTTTTTGCGCCTAAAGCTGTCTAAGATGTACCAGAAAATGCTGATGCCTTTGTAAAATATTCAGTTTACTAGGCATTTTAATTCATGTTGCTGACAAGTATACATTCAACCTCTGCGTTACATATTCAGGATAAATTTTGAAACGTTTGCATTATCAACAACAACAGCGAAAAGATACACAAGCTATCACACAGAAATCCAAACATAAAACGTGCATGCATAGAGGTCACTCAGAAATTGAAACATACAAACAGACGTGCAAAGAGGGGAGAAAAATAAACGAACGAACGAACGGTTGCGCGATAAAAAAAAAAAATCAAATCCAAAAAACGGAGTACGAGACGGGTACACAGTGGAAACCCGCCCCTCCCACACACCTATCCATACCAACACGCTTACACAAACATGCACCCACGCACGTAGCGATCGGAGTGGTTATCAGAACATTCAGTTTCATTACATCAGAACACAGTGCCATTTTATCCAACCTCAGAACCACAGCACTAATAGAGCAACACACCTAGATTCGATCGTTAATGGTTTGTGGAAACGATGAAGCGCGCGCGTGCGCTCGCGCGTGTGCGTGTAAACATAAATACACACATAGCCTAATACACAAACGTGTGTGTGTGTGTGTGTGTGTGTGTGTGTGTGTGTGTGGGTGAAGGGATGAAGAGTGCATTGCGTACCTATGCACAGATTGAATTTTAATCATTGTTCACTCGCTATGGGATCAACAAGACTAAAACATTAGCACCACACGTATTATGTTTTATCGGTATAATAGTTGATTATAGGCCGTCAATTTCACGTCAGCACACACGCACGCAGGCACACGCGTGCGCGCGCACGCGCGCGCGCGCGCGCACACACACACACACACACACACACACGTACGCATACACACGCACATTCATTTAAGAGCACTGTCAGTTTCGTAAGATTGTATTTTTTTTTCATGAAATGTTCTTAATTCAAGCATAGTTCTGATACTTGTATGATGATTATTCATTTTTTTTTTTAACTTTACAATTTTACCGAGGGGAACAAACACACATGCCATTCATTCGTATGAGTCGATCACTAACATCCTCCACGCGGTTGAAAGAAGCCCTGATAACACGAGGCCATTTTAGCATTAAAAAGAAAACGGAACAGACACATTCAGGTTCTTTAAGATGACTGTGGAAGAACAGTATTTTGCTTTCGAAGTAATGGGCTGCAAAACGACACGACACTTGCGACCAAAACGTGTTCACAGTGCAATGACGATAGAAAAAAAAAGGAAAAAAAAACTCACAAAACCTTGCTTCTTCAAATATGCCCCCCCCCCCCCCCCCCCTATCTCTGTCTCTCTCTCTCTCTCTGTCTGCCTCTGCCATTAGAGGCTGGATGTATTCTTTACAGAACTTTTTTTTTTTTTTTTGCTGAAGTTTGTTGCATGTGTTGAAAGAAGGGCAGTAGAGGGAATGAATGTGGATGGCCGAGAAAGGAAAACATGGAGGAGGGTGGGCGTGGGCGTGGGCCGGAAAGGGGTGGGTGGGGGGTGGGAGGCGGAAGAGAGCGGTCACGGAAACGGAAGGAGGGAGGCTGTGCGCATGTTGCAAAGCGCGACACAAATCGTGCCTTTCTCGCAAGAGACAGGAGCGGAACCGGTTGTTCTTCTAGAGAACTTCTGATGTACAGAAGATTCCAGAACATGCCGCCATCAGTGACGGTCAACAACCGCCATGACAGACACGTACAATACAAAAAAGATATTGTGTCCCCAGTGCTAATGCCCCCTCCCCCCCTACACACACACACACACACACACACACACACACACACACACACAACACCAGTATTTAGGTCGAGGACAGTTTAACATCCTGTCATTTTCGTAGAGACGTCCACTTGCGTCCATGTCAGAGGCAGTCTAACAACTTATTTTTCTTCCTTCTTCTGTTTTTTTTTTTTTTTTTTTTTTTTTAAATACCACCGCTTCTGTTCATGTCAAAAGCAGTGTAAAAGTCTGTCATTTCTGTAAAAAAATCCCCACTTCTGTCTGTGTCAAAAACTGTTTAACATTCGGACATTTTTTTTTTTTTTGCTAAAGATCTTTTCTGTCCACTACAAAAAAAAAAAAAAAAAAAAAAAAAAAAAAAAAAAAAATTGGTAGGTAGGTATTCAAGGTCTGACCAGCGCGTTGGGCTAATGCGTAGGTCAGACATCCGCTGAGCCGTAGCCACGAGACCCTCTTCTTCAATTGTCTCATCTTTGTTGTTAATTCATTTATCCATCAGCTTCAAATCATGCGTAGCGTAGTCTCAAAACTTAACGGATGTGGTGTAGCGTATATGGACTAGTCCGCACGCAGTGACGCCTCCTTGATGAAACTGAAATTGTAAAGATCTCATTTCTGTCTGTGTCAACAACAGCAGTTTAACAGTCTGTCATTTTTGTAAAGATCTCCATTTCTGTGTGTCAAAAGCAGTTTAACAGTCTGTCATTTCTGTAAAGACATTTCTTTCTGTGTCAAAAGCAGTTTAACAGTGTCTTTTCTGTAAAGATCTCCATTTCTGTCTGTGTCAAAAGCAGTTTAACAGTCTGTCATTTCTGTAAAGATCTCCATTTCTGTCTGTGTCAAAAACAGTTTAACAGTGTGTCATTTCCGTAAAGATCTCCATTTCTGTCTGTGTCAAAAGCAGTTTAACAGTCTGTCATTTCTGTAAAGATCTCCATTTCTGTCTGTGTCAAAAACAGTTTAACAGTGTGTCATTTCCGTAAAGATCTCCATTTCTGTCTGTGTCCAAAGCAGTTTAACAGTCTGTCATTTCTGTAAAGATCTCCATTTCTGTCTGTGTCCAAAGGAGTTTAACAGTCTGTCATTTCTGTAAAGATCTCCACCTCTGATTCCGAAGCAGTTTGACAGCCTGTCATTTCTGTAAAGATCTCCACTTCTGTCTGTGTCCCGAGCAGTTCAATAGTCTGACGTTTCTGTAAAGATCTCCACCTCTGTCTGTGTCAAAGACAGTTTAACAGCCTGTCATTTCTGTACAGAGCTCCACTTCTCTCTGTGCGATTCCTCAATTTCTCTCTCCGTCAAAAGCTTTTTAACCCCTTTCATTTCTGTAAAGATGTGTACTTCTGTCTTGTGTCCCAGCATGTCGTTATTTATTTTATTTTATTTTTTAAGATCTCCATTTCTGTCTGTGTCAAAAGCAGTTTAACAGTCTTGTCATTTCTGTAAAGATGTGTAATTCTGTCTGCGTCGAAGACAGTTTCACAGCCTGGTCGTTTACGTAAATATCTCCACTTCTGTCTGTGTCAAAAGCAGTTTTAACGGTCCATCACTTGTGGGGAAAAAAGAAGACTCTCACTCCCATCTACGTGAAAGGCAGTGTTTACAGTAGTGTCCCTTTGAACGGCTGGATGTCACCTCTGTGCGCGCTCCAAAGGCAGTGTTAACACCCGGTAACTCGGTGACAACAGCCCCCCCCCTCCCCCCCACCGGCATCCCCCCCCCCCCCCCCCCCCCCCCCATACCCCCACCGCCGCTGTCGGAACAAGACAGTGCTGGCAGCCTCTCCCCTTTCTTCCAGCTGTGGCACGGTCTTCCGCCCGTCACTGATCCCAGCGTCTGCTGATGAGTGCTCACAGCAGGTCGAAACTGAGATGACGGCCACGCTCAGCGGTTGAGGGGGCAATTCAGGCACAGACTTGGGGACAGGAGGAGGTAGCCAGGTGGTATCCATCTGTTGCAGGGGACGGCAGGGAGTGTAGACGGAGCTTTGCAGGGCGGCGTGTCACCTGCTGTATTAGTAGCAGAGAGCCCATCAGATGTCTGCCCCTCTTGCAAGTCGTGTTTCTCATTATGCACAGAGAAGCTGGGGGGCGAAATGAGAGCTTTACAGATGAGTAAAGAGTGAACGAGGGTGACGGGCGTGGTGGTCGATATAAGGAAAGGTAACAGACTTCGCCTACTGAAGTCCCGTGCTGTTCGATCATTATTTCATAGGACACACGACAGGTCTTTGTGTGTAATGCTGTCTCCTGGATGAACAGTAGCCTTTTGTGTGTAATGCTGTCTCCTGGATGAATAGTAGCCTTTGTGTATAATGCTGTCTCCTGGGTGAACAGTAGTCTTTGTGTATAACGGTCTCTCCTGGATGAACAGTAGCGTTTGTGTATAACGCTCTCTCCTGGATGAACAGAAGTCTTTGTGTATAACGCTCTCTCCTGGATGAACAGAAGTCTTTGTGTATAATGCTGTCTCCCAGATGAACAGTAGCCTTTGTGTCTAACGCTCTGTCCTAGATGAACAGTAGCCTTTGTGTATAACGTTGTCTGCTGGATGAACAGCAATAAGCTCATACTAAACTCTGACGAAACAGAAATGACGCTTGTTGGCTCTCTCTCACGATTCAGGCAGGCAGGCAGGCAGTGGGGTTAAAAAAAAACCCACTGATGACGATGATACTGGTTTGAAACCGACAGTCAAATATACCTAGGAGCCAAACTTGACCCCCGGACACTTTCAATGCAGGATCGGTTCAACATTGTGTGTTTGCGTGTCGCGCGTCGTTCCAGGAACTCCACCGCTTCTCGCCCCCAGTTCGTAACATCTTTAAAACTTACGCAGCAAGCAAGAAATGCCAAGGCACTAATTGCTTTTTGGCGTGATTATTGTCATTTCAGTACTGTGTGGCTTGCCGGCGGAGCCAATTTTCCCGGCTCCAGTGTGACTCGTCTGTAATTTAATTTTGAAAAGAAAACGAGATCCGCATTACACCACCACCGAGGGAGCTTCTCTGGCTGCCTGTTAAAGGTCGTTATCAAAGTAGCCTCTGTTGCTGTCCGTCTGTCTGATGGTTCCTTCCCACCGTACCTGTTCCCTACGCTCTGCGCCTACCAGTCATCACGTACTCTCCGCTCCACCCGTCAGAACCCCCCCCCCCCCCCCCCCCCCACACACACACACACACACCACCCACCCCCGAAGATTCCAAAGGAAAATTGTCTGAATCGTTTGGTGAGCGTTTCTTGTTTTGCTGCTCTGTTTTGGGAACTTGCTGCCTCCCACCTTACGAAACCTGCCCGGTTTTTTTTTTTCCTGTGTTTCAAAGCGCACCGAACGACTCATCTCAGCCGACCATTTTGAACGATGCTTTTTTTTTTTTTTTTTTAATTTCCACGTCGTGTGTATACAGTAATTTCTGTGGTGAGATAATTACTGTATTGTCTGAATGAACGAAGGTCCGAATGGTGTATGACAGTGCAATGAGTAGTTGCCAACCAGAATTGCGCTATACATATATGATTTTAAACTGGCATTATCATGGTTATTATGATTATCATCATCATCATCATTATCATCATCATCATCATCTTATCATTATTATTGTCATTACTATTATCATTTACATTATCATTATTATTATCATCATCATCATCATAATCATCATCATCATGATCATCATTAGTATCAGTGGTAATAGTAGTAGTAATAGTAATAGTAGTCGTAGTAGTAATAGTAGTAGTAGTAGTATGTTGCACGATATTGAAAGAAAAAGAGCATACAAGGGAAAGAACAAGGAAAAACAAATTGTGAGGAGAGGGTTGAGGGTGGATGGGGGGGGGGGGGGGGGGGGGGGGGGGGGGGGGGGGGGGCGGGGGGAGGAAAGGATAGAAGGGAGAACGGGACAGGTGACAGAGACGGAGAGGCAAAATGAACAATAACACTGCTGTATGGACAACAGAAAAGAGTAATGCTCAATGCCTGCACACCCCCCCCCCCCCCCCCCCCATCCACACACACACCACACACACACACACACACACACACACACACTAACGTGCATGAGCCACGTGTTCGCGCTCGTACCATTTCCACGGAAATTGATTTCCTTTCAATCAGAACAGCACACGTAGCGAGTCGGGAAATACAATTGTCAAGTAATCGTCTGTTACGGGTGACTATCGATTGACTAGCAGTTCGCCCAGTCCCCATCCCCCCCACCCCCACCCCCTGCGCCCCTACCCCCCTCCATGGTACATACACCACTGAGAAAGGGCGACGTGTTTCTCAGTGCGGACTCGAAACCTGTTCTCTAGGTCTGATGGTAAAATCAATACACAGCTTTTGGATGGACTGCGTGACCTGTCACAAAGAAAAGAAAGAAAGAAAGAAAGTTGTAGACGATTTGAACTTTAAATGACGTTCAAGTTACTTTAATGAAGAGTGTTTGGGCGTGTGAGCTGCTCCCTGTGACAGATGTGTGGGCTTCACATATATATTGGTCCCCGTTGCGTGATTAAGGACAGAGAGGTGGGGGTTGTTGGATGGAAGGGGGGGGGGGAGGAGGGGGGAGGAAAGCTGAATGAGGGTGTTGAAAAGAAGCTCTACACAAAGAAATATCAGACACCACCACCACTACTAAAGATTGAAAAAAAACACGAACGAACAGAGAGAGAGAGAGAGAGAGAGAGAGAGAGAGAGAGAGAGAATGAAAAAACCACACACACACACAAAATCAGGCAGCCCTGAGATTGAGACGATCCAATGAGGCGAAAATGGGGGGGGGGGGGGGGGGGGGGGGGGGGGGGGGGGATGAAGAAGAGCGTGACAGAATGCTTCTACCTAAGGATACGATGAGACACATGTAGCTGAAGCAGAAGATGCATTAAACAGAAAAAAGGAAGAAGCAAACTGCAGAATGAAGAATTACGTGCAGAGAGAGACGCAGCGCGAACTTACACACATGTACGAGTATGATTATAGCTTACATACATAGACATGCTTGCCTGCAAACGTTGCGCCCCTCCCTCCCCACACGCACACACACACACATTTCTG
>JADBJO010003423.1:55000-57500 GCA_016801955.1 Conus betulinus
CAACGTACGTGATCAAAACGCTTACCTAAATTGCGGACAACACGAAGTTGCGAGACAGGCGAGATTCCATTAGTGTAAATTATAATCGCATGAAAATCTCACGACACGAACTTGCAATCACAATGGCTAGAATGAAAAGGATTGAGGAGGAATAAAACTATTTTAGATATTTTGAAACCATAGGGAAAATAAAGCAGAGCCCATGATTAGTGTTCTACATTTGAATGACGGATCTATCATTACTAATCACATCATATCAAAAGCATAAAAATTAACATTTTGAAAACCAAGAAAATAATAGAATTTGTGAAAATTTATTATTCAGAACTGCTGCTGTATTGGGGAAGGTGTGTGTGTGTGTGTGTGTGTGTGTGTGTGTGTGTGTGTGTGCGCGCGCGCGAGCGCACGCACGCACGCGCGGGTGCATGTGTGAATGCGTGCGTCCGTGCATGCGAACACGCGCTTGCCTGCATGCGCGCGCGCGCACGCCTGTGTCCGTGCATACGAGCGCGCGCGCGCGTACATGTGTGTGTGTATCTTGGGGTTGGGGGGTGGGGGGGGGGGGTGGGGTGAGGGGGGTTAATTCCTAGAGTAGATGAGGATGACGCAGAAAACTGTGAGGAAATGATTTCAGTGGAAGTGACAATGGCTCTGAATTCGCTAAATAACGTTTCCTTGCAAAGAAATGATGGATGAACACAATTTTTCAAAGGCAACTGGTATGAAATTCGAGATGAGGGAAATTTGTAAAATACATATTTCTGATAAAGTCACTTGTTTGATTCTCAGTCAACAGATTAGAAGCGCTCACACACACACACACACACACACACACACACACACACACACACGAAAATTACAAGCAGAAGTATTCTGCAATTGTTAGAGGGACCGGTGAAGTAGCTGAGCATTCTTGTGTGCGAGTTCAGTGCCAGAAATGGTGGAAGATAAATGTGTTGCCAACAGTCGGTCGTTTTGAGACGAAATGTTATTCCATCAGTTGAAAGATACTGCTTACAGTTTTGGATAGCATGGTTGGGCCACAGAGAGAGGAATCGGACAAGGCGTTTTCTTTCTCCTTGGCTCTTATTGTTGAATCTCCACTGATGTTTTCAAGAGATAACTCGCTTTAATGCTTACCTAATTCCAAACACGATAAAGGTAATAAGCACTTTCTCTCACACACATCGCACCTTTCACCAAGAATGAATCAAGGTAAGACCCAAGGCATAGCAATTCGGATAAATCAGAGGACAGAATGCCAAGACATTTGCTATGAACCTTATTACACCTTTGCTATGGATCGTATTAGGCATCTGCTGTGGTGGACCTTACAGACATTTGCTATAGACCTAATTCGAAATCAGAATTAAGGTGTGTTTAACCGCCGAATGTCACAATCCCACGGTTTGCCGTAAACTGTGACTGAACGTGGCGAACTCTCCCCTTTCTCCCCCTTCCACCACCAACACCACCAACACCCCCACCCGGGAGAATGTCGCAATGACGGTGAAATGGGGAGGGTCCCCTTGGAATGTCGCAAGGACCCCCCGCCCACCCCCCACCAACCCCACCCCCTTTTTTAGGGTGAATTCATCAGTGCGTCTCTCTCTCTCTCTGTCTGTCTGTCTGAGAGAGAATAGGGAGATGAAGGAGGAGGTCAAGGGGTGGATTTAAGAAAGACAAAAAAAAAAAAAAAAAAAAAAAGAAAAGAAAAACCCGATCACGTTGATGATGAAAAAAGTGAACTAAGAGAAGTAAAAATATAAAAATCAATCAGCCATGTCTAAACGAAGACGAATATTTTGACGGAAGGAGAACAAGAACAATAACAACGTTGGGAGGAAAAATAATCTGAAGCAGGCAGCGTTCTCAGAATTTGTTTTACGTCTGAAGTTATTATATGAACTTACAACGCGGAACATGTTTTGAAGATATATTACACTCATTTTGACTCTCTCTATCTCTCTCTCTCTCTCTCTCTCTCTCTGTATTCTCTTGATAACTATTTGATTGCCAAAAGAAAGAGTTCTTTGCGTTCCTTTTATCAGTTCACATACTTTTCTTTGCTTATCTTTGCTCTTTTTTTTCCATTCAAAAATAACCTTTGCTTTCATGTTATGGGGGAACAAACAATTCAGCTACAAACTTCTCAGTTTACTTCTGAATGTATGTTTGCCTGTTCATTTGATTTGGCTTGCTTATCATTCATAGACCCATTCTAATGCAAGGACCGGGTGAAAATTAGCATACACTTGCTTATCTGCTACCCTCTGAACTAAAGATCTCTCTCTCTCTCTCTCTTTGTCTGTCTGTCTCTCGCTCTCTGTCTGTGTCTGTCTGTCTGTCTCTCTCTCTTTGTCTGTCTGTCTCTCGCTCTCTGTCTGTCTGTCTCTCTCTCTCTTCTCTCTCTCTCTCGCACCCTTTCCAGGGGCAAGGACGGAAGAAAAATATCGTACACTTATCTGCTATCCTCAGGAACAAATTATCTCTATCTCTC
>JADBJO010003423.1:62500-92500 GCA_016801955.1 Conus betulinus
TCATCTTCTTGATGATAAATGTGTTTAAAGTCAAAATGATTATGTTGTTGTTGTTTGATTGAGTTGAAAATGACATATTTCGAACCAGGAGCACTGATTCAGTGTTTGAAGACGCCAACCGGTTGGTTGCTTTCTCTTCAAATTAACCGATGAAATCGACTGTTGGTAGCCCGCTAACTGGAGTGGTATGATGTAGGAAGGACTGGTGTCTGTACGCTGACACCACTGGTTAAAATTCTCCAGGAAATTCGGTCATATTTATTTAAGAAGACCGTGCGCTATCATTCTCGCGACGCGTTCTGAGTGACAGATCGCTTGCCGCGATGATTTTCGCCGAGTGGTAAGTCGGGCGCCGCGATCATTCTCGCAGCGTGTTGCGCACAATGTTAAGCGATCTGGTCCTGTTGGCGCGTTTGTCATTCTGATCTCAGGCTTTTTTTGATGTGGAGCTGGTCGGGAATTTGCTATTCTGATTTCAGACGTTTCGATCGGGACCTGTTTGAGTGTTGTATTTTTTTTTCTGCCTGGCCCTAGGCACTTCTGATCTGGTCCTGACCGAGTGATTGCGTGTTTGTCTGATCTCAGGCACTGATGATCTGGTCCTAAGTGTCTGTGCTGAGGCCCCACTTAAGTGGTCCTGTCTGAGTGTAAGTCTGTCTGATGTCAGGTACTATTGATCTGGTCCTGTATGAGAGTAAGTCTGATCTCAGGCACTGCTGATCTGGTCCTGTATGAGTGCTCGTCTGATGTCAGGTACCAGTCATCAGGTCCTGTCTGAGTGATCTCAAGTGTAACATATTCAATCCTATACCAGTCATCTGGTCCTGTCCGAGTGATCTCCAGTACAACACATTCAATCCTGTACCAGTCATCAGGTCCTGTCTGAGTGATCTCCAGTACAACATATTCAATCCTGTACCAGTCATCTGGTCCTGTCCGAGTGATCTCAAGTGTAACATATTCAATCCTATACCAGTCATCTGGTCCTGTCCGAGTGATCTCAAATACAACATATTCAATCCTGTACCAGTCATCTGGTCCTGTCCGAGTGATCTCAAATACAACATATTCAATCCTGTACCAGTCATCTGGTCCTGTCTGAGTGATCTCAAGTACAACATATTCAATCCTGTACGAAATTGTCTCTTTCTGTCTGATGTCAGGACTATTGATCTGGTCCTGTATGAGTGCTTGTTTGATGTCAGATACCACTGATATGGTCCTGTTGGAGTGTTAGTCTGATCTCAAGTACCAGTTATTTGGTCCTGTCTGAGTGATCTCAAGTACAACATATTCAATCCTGTACCAGTCATCTGGTCCTGTCGGAGTGATCTCAAGTACAACATATTCAATCATGTGGGAAAGTTTCTCTTTCTGTCTGATCTCAGGCACTGCTGGTCCTCTGTGAGTGTTTGTCTGCCTGTCAAGCCTCACGCATACTGATCTGGTCCTCTGTGAGTGTTTGTCTGCCTGTCAAGCCTCACGCATACTGATCTGGTCCTCTCTGAGTATTTGTCTGCCTGTCTAGCCTCACGCATAGTGATCTGGTTCTGAGTGTTTGCCTGCCTGTCTAGCCTCACGCATAGTGATCTGGTTCTGAGTGTTTGCCTGCCTGTCTAGCCTCACGCATAGTGATCTGATTCCGAGTGTTTGCCTGCCTGTCTAGCCTCATGCATAGTGATCTTCTTCTTAGTGTTTGCCTGCCTGTCTAGCCTCACGCATAGTGATCTGGTTCTGAGTATTTGTCTGCCTGTCTAGCCTCACGCATAGTGATCTGGTTCTGAGTATTTGTCTGCCTGTCTAGCCTCACGCATAGTGATCTGGTTCTGAGTATTTGCCTGCCTGTCTAGCCTCACGCATAGTGACTGGTTCTGAGTATTTGCCTGCCTGTCTAGCCTGCATAGTGATCTGGTTCTGAGTATTTGCCTGCCTGTCTAGCCTCACGCATAGTGATCTGGTTCTGAGTATTTGCCTGCCTGTCTAGCCTCACGCATAGTGATCTGGTTCTGAGTATTTGTCTGCCTTGCCTCACGCATAGTGATCTGTTCTGAGTATTTGCCTGCCTGTCTAGCCTCACGCATAGTGATCTGGTTCTGAGTTTTTGCCTGCCTGTCTAGCCTCACGCATAGTGATCTGGTCCTCTCTGAGTGTTTGCCTGCCTGTCTAGCCTCACGCATAGTGATCTGGTTCTGTCTGTTTGCCTGCCTGTCTAGCCTCACGCATAGTGATCTGGTCCTCTCTGAGTGTTTGCCTGCCTGTCTAGCCTCACGCATAGTGATCTGGTTCTGTCTGACTGTCTGTCAGAGCTCAGGCACACTGATCTGGTCCTTGATGAGTGCTCGTCTGTCTGTCTGAATGCCTGCGTTATGATCTGAAACATTGTGGATTGGGCCCTGAGCGTCTGATGTTAGTCCACCTGTCTGATGGGAAGCCCTAATGGCCCGTTTTGCTTGTGCATTTGCCTGTATGTTTTAACAGAAGCAACGTCAGACCTGGTGCTGTCTGTAGTTTCTGATAGCAAGTGCACAACCACATTCAAGCCCCGTCCGGTTGCAGCCCGATCGCTGCAGTCTAAAGGGAGCAATCTATGTGCGTCACCTTGAGGTATCAGCCAAAGGAGACTGGCGTTTGGTGATGATGCCTGTTCTGATTAGATATCCGCCGGACTCCACTCCTGCCACGCTCTCTATGGCAACAGTCTTTCGTCGAGGAGCCAATGCAGGTGAACGTCCCCGGACTCCTCTCTGAAGGACAACACTACGTCCATCCATCGACAGACGGTCTTCTTGCACTTACCCAAGGCCGAAGACTTTGACACGAAATCAGCTTGGGCATTCTTCTTCTTCTTCATACACTCAGGCAGGAACCCCAGAGGCACTGACGAAGGCTGCTGTAAGGCGGCTGCCCTCCAGAGATCCATAGAGCTTCTCCCTCGTCGATGTGTTGGCATGCCAGGTCTCTACTCTTGGCTTTTTTAATGAGCGGAAAAGCCTGCTGGAAGTAGCTTGGGGCATGAACTTGGAGAGGAAAGGGAAAGTATGACGAGCACGGAGGCAAGACACGGAGGCTCACATGATTTGAAACTTTCTTTCGGGGTTGATGAAAGTGAGCTTGACGAATAGGGTGGTCTTGTTTTAAGAACAGTGCGGCAGAGCTGAAGTCTTCACTTCATTTCAAAGCATACCCGAACGCGCACCAAGTCCCCAAAAAGATAATGACTGACATCTGCAATGTTGGTCCTAAAATTTGGGCAACACGGTCAAATGGGCATCCATTAAATGAATGAAAGTTGAGTGCGTAGTTTTTGTCTCCTGTTTGAACACATGGCATGCTCAGTTCTGACTGAGAGTCGGCATGGGCGTAAAAATCCCACAAAATAATAAAGGGCTCTTATGGGATTCGAAACTACGACCTCGCAGCTCACGAGTTCGCACGCTATCCACCACACCAGAGCGCGCGGTCTTTTGAACAGGTTTAGGCGTCAGTGTTTGTCGCGACAGCCTGAATAATTTCCACGCTTGTTACCACATTCAACACTCGCATTTGATCTTTTTTCCACCAGTCAGCAATCAGCCCACTGGAAATGACAAAATCCGAATTCCTGTGTGCTGTTTATCCACCGTGGGAACTTCAAAGGGGAACTTTTGATAGCAATAATTTGCCCCTTGGAAAACAGGACAATGGAACCTTAACATGAAAGCAGATAGATTTTATATCTTAAAAGATATGAGAGAGAGATCCAGATGGTAGGCGAAGCATGTATTATTCCGTGATTTTTGTTTTGGGGAAAGAAGGAAACACGTGCAGGCTGTGCGACCACACATGCGTGTATGTGCAGGAGAAGGAGGGGTGTGTGTGTGTGTGTAAGTCGATGGGTGATGGGGAGGAGGGGGGAGGAGAGAGGAGGAGGAGAACGGGACAACGAGGAGATGATATGTGTGTGTGTGTGTGTGTGTGTGTGTGTGTGTGTGTGTGTGTGTGTGTGTGCGCGCGCGCGCGCGCGCACGTGCATGTGTGTACGTGCATGCGTGCGTGCGTGCATGTGTGTACGTGCGTGCGTGTGTGGGCGTGTGTGTGTGTGTCTGTGTGTGTGTGTGTGTGAGAGAGAGAGAGAGAGAGAGAGAGAGAGAGAGAGAGAGAGACGCACGCACGCACGCACGCACACACACACACACACACACACACAGAGGAGTGATGGTGAGCAAGCATTCGTATAAGCGAACAGGAATATATATTTATTAGGCGTTTTAGTACTATTCTTGATATATATATATATATATATATATATAAAGTCCTGATGTCTCTGAGCAGTAGCTCTCTTTGTCTTTTAGATATTGTTGTGGTGGTGGATGGAGCGAACTCCAGTCTGTCATCATGTGATTTATCTTCTTCTTCTTCGTACACTTAGACAGGAACCCCAGTGGCACTGTCGAAGGCTACTCTACGGAGCAAGCAAGGGCGACCACCCCTAATCAGATGGGTCCCCGGGTGGCGGATAAGGGGATGCACCAGATATAAGGGTTGGCTGCAGTACAAGTCGGGCTTGCCTGGTCAAATAAGCAGTCACAGACCAGCTGGCGATGGTCCTAGCAGGATGGGGCAGGAAAATAGCTGGCATTTCTGTCCTATGAAATCCCCTATATGTCCAGTGACTGGAGGATCATGCTTTAAGCTGTTGGTCCTGGGGAAGGACACCCCAGTGAACAAACCATCTCCAGCTATGGACAAAAAATAGCCGGGTAGATTGGACTCGTCAGCCCAGTAAAGCAGCCAGTCTAGGAGAGCGTTCACTCTGATACGAAAACAAGCCGAAGTCGGATGTGCTGGTACTGACTCGTCAGGGGCATAACGGCAGCACAACGCCTCTCCAGCCATATGACAGACGTTTCCTTTGCATGATTTTCTCGTTCCTTGCAACCTTTTAGTTTGTAAAGACGTTTTGAAAAACATGTACCCATTAGTCTGAATTATGCCACTGTCGCGACCGCCGCAGCCGCCATTTTCTTGCTGCTGTAAGGTACGTCTTGAAAAAGAAATCCGTTGGGATTGCCTGGTCCGTATTTCGGATTCTTTTTTTCGTGTTGATTCGAAATCGATTCCACGTCCTCTAGGCAAATTTCGAAGTAAGATCATATCTGTCCAATGAAATCTATTCTGTTTCTTGGAGAGACGCAAAAATGTCTTGATATAAATCATTTTTATTGTGGATTCATTTCAGTCGGATGATTGCAGAGTGAAGGAACGAAAAAAATGTACATCTCATGTCTCCCCGTGATTGATATAGTTTGCGACAAATTCTGTGCTGGGAATACGCGCACGCACGCATGCACACACACACACCGCACGCACACACCGCACGCACGCAGATATATACACACACCTCCAAACACAAGAATTTTTATTCTCAATTGTAATTCCAGACAGTTATGTAAAACAAATATCCTAATCATATATCGTGTAGGATATAGAGTAATTCATTTTTGAAAAAAAATAACATATTTGATTTGCAAGTATGACTAAACATTAAACTTGTCATCATCTTTCCTTTGTTTTAATGTTACTGCCATGTTAATTTTTTGTTCTCCATTTTACATGCAATCGCAAGGCAGTTTTATAAGAAACTGATAGACGGACAACAGCACGCACACGCACGCACGCACACGCACGCACGCACGCGCTCGCGCGCGCGCACACGCACACAGAGAGAGAGAGAGAGAGAGAGAGGGAGAGTGTCAAAATGAGTGTAATATATCTTCAAAACATGTTCCGCGTTGTAAGTTCATATAACTTCAGACGTAAAACAAATTCTGAGAACGCTGCCTGCTTCAGATTATTTTTCCTCCCACCGTTGTTATTGTTCTTGTTCTCCTTCTGCCAAAATATTCGTTTTCTGCGTTTTCTGTTTAGACATGGCTGATTAATTTTTACATTTTATTTATCTTACTTCACTTTTTATCATCATCAACGTGATCGTTTTTTTTTTTTTTTTTTTTTTGGTGTTTCTTAAACCCACCCCCTTGACCTCCTCCTTCATCTCCCTATTCTCCTTTCGATTGTCTTCATTTTCTACGTCTACTACTATTTCTTTTCCCCCTTTCTCCTCATCGCTCTCTCTCTCTCTCTCTCTCTCTCTCTCTCTCTCTCTCTCTCTCTCTCTCTCTCTCTCGCCCTCCCCCCTCCCCACACCTTCCACTCCTCCTTATTCTACTTTCCGTCATCGTCTTCTTCTTCTTCTTCCTCGTCCTCCTCGTTCTTCTCCACCTCCTCCTCCTTTTTTCTTCTTCCTTCACTACTATTTCTTCGTTTCTTTTCCTTTTCTCTTTCCTCCTTCGTCGTACCCCTCTCATTCTCCTCCTCTTATACTTTTTTTTTCCTTTCTTGCTCTCTCCTCCTCCTCCGTTCCATATTTTTTTGTTATCCTTGTCTTCTTCTATTTTGTTCTTGATTTCTTCTCTTTCTCAGTCACCTTCACCTTCCAGTACTCCTTCTCTGCTTCCCTTTTTTCCTCCCCCCCCCCCCCCCCCCCCCCCCCCCAATTCCTCCTCCGCTTCCTGCTTCAGATCCCCTCTACCCTCCATCTTCCTTCTCTTCGTTCTCATTGTTTTTTATCTTGTTTCTACTGGCACTACATTTTCGTTTTCCTTTTTCTCCTTCTATACTTCCGTCTCCCCTTTCCTCTTCTACTCCTCCTACACGTCTCCTTCTTTCCCAGCTATTATTTTTCTTTCCTCCCCCCCCCCCCCCCCCCTCCGCTTCCAGCCCCCTTCTCCTTTTCTCCTCCTTCTCCACTTTCACCACAACCATCTCCTCTCCTCCTTTCTGTTCTTTCTTCTCCTCTCCCGCTTCTCCTTCTCTTCCTCGACCTTCGTCCCCTCCTCTTCCTCCTTGACTTTCTGTTCTTCTCCGTCTCCCTCTTCTTCTCCTTCTCCTTGTCCTCCTTCTCCTTTACCTTCCCTTCCCCTCTCTGTTCATCGCCTTCTCTTTCTCCCTTTCCTTCGTCTTTTTCCTTTTCCTCTTCCTCCTCTTCTTTTTCCTGTCTTCTTCATTTTTCCTGTCCTTCTTCCTGGTTTTCCTTCTCCTTCTTCGTCTTCTTCCTCTTTCCACGTTCCTTATTTAACATCTTTTCCTCCCCCCCCCCCCCCTCCCCCCTCCCTCCCCTTCACAATATGGCCAGAACCCAGGAGTGTAAGCCACTAAGCTTCGCCATGTTCACAATTGGAGGCCGGTGGGCCAATTTCACACGTGGCTGGCCAAATTGCCATTCTGTGGGGGATCTCTTTAAACCCAGGCACGGGGAGAAATTGAACCCCCTTCCTCTCCCTCCCAACCCCCCCCCTCCACCCCCCCCCCTTTCCCCCCGTCTCCCTCCACCTCTACCTACCTCCCACCGCCCAAACTCTACCGTCTTCATCTCCTTTTCCTCCCCTCCTACCCTCTCCCTCCCGGCCCCCAGCTCCCCCCCCCCCCCCTCCCCTACCCTTTCTCCCCCTGCGTGTCTCTGCGTTTCTGTCCCTGCCCATCCTCCTCCGTCGCTTCTCTTCTCTCTCTCCTCTCATTTAATAATGTGCACGTAAGGAGAGTGGAACGTGGAGGTAGTGGAAGCGGTGGGGGCGGGGTGGGTGGGGGTTTGGGAGGAAGCAGGGTGGGTCGGGGGGGGGGGGTGGGGGGATGGGGGGGGGGGGGATGACGTTGGGTAAGTTTGCGGTGGGAAGCAGAGGCTAGTAATGCGGCGAGCTAAGGGAATTAGGGCGGACAGTGTGTCTGTATGTCGATGCGAATATCGGTCAGTCCGTCTGTCTGTGTCTGTGTCACCTCCTCTCTGTGTCTGTATATCATCACACTCGGTATCTTCTGTTTCTTGGGCATAATGATGGTGATGATCTTCTGTTCCCTCGCTGTCCTTATCAGTCAGTCTCTCTCTCTCTCTCTCTCTCTCTCTCTCTCTCTCTCTCTCTCTCTCTCTCTCTCTCGCAGACACACACGCACGCACGCACACACACATGCGCGTCAAAAATATATATATATATATATATATATATATATATATAATTTTTCTACCGGTGATTGCTATAGTTTACAAATTTTGTCCTGGAAACACACACACACGGACGCGCGCGCGCGCGCGCGCGCGCGCGCGCACACACACACACACACGCACGCACGCATACTTACGAGCACCCGCACGCGCGCGCGCATACACTCATACTTACAAACATACACACACACAAAAACACATACACACACATACGCACATTTACGTGCACCCACGCACACACAGCGCGCGTGCATGCGCACATGCAACCAAACACAGACAGTCAGAAAGACAGAGTGGCAGACAAACAAACACATACGCACGCACGCACGCGCACGCACATACACATACACTAACACACGCACGCACACAGACAGCTCTCTCTCTCTCTATCTCCCTCCTCCCCTCCCCTTTCGTTATCAGGTCACAGAACATTAGTGGGGGGTTGTTTGTTGGTTGTAGCTGGCGGTCAAGGCCCAGATTTCCTTTAATTAAAGTGAATGGCTGGATGACAAACGAGTCGCTAGGCGTGACCCTGCATCTGATTATCAGACCCCGGATTGATGGCTTTGCACCCCTCTTTCCTCCTGTTGTTGTTGTTGTTGTTGCTGTTGTTGTTGGTGGTGGTGGTGGTGGTGGTGATGGTGGTAGGGGTGGGGTGGGGTGGTAGGGTGTTGCAGCGTTTATCACGGTGGTGGTGGTGGTGGTGGTGGTGATGGTGATGATGGTGATGATTGTAGTGGTGAGTGGTTTGCGACATTTATGGTATTGCTATTGGTAATGGGGTGGTGGTGTTGGTGTGGTTTTAGCGATGGTAGTGGCGGTGGTGGGGGGGGTTGCGACGTTTATGATGTGGTGGTGGTGGTGGTGGTGGAGGGGTTACGACGTTTATGATGTTGTTGTTGTCGGTCATGACGTTTGTGACGTTCACGGCGGTGGGAATGTCGTAGTTTGATGGTGGTGACGTGGTGGTGGTGGTGGTGGTGGTGGCGGTGGTGGTGGCGGTGGCGGCGGCGGCGGCGGCGGCGGCGGCGGCGGCGAGGGTGGTTGTGGTGTTATTTGCTGAAGGTGTTGCGTTACCACGGTG
Organism: Conus betulinus; assembly: GCA_016801955.1. Classification (NCBI taxonomy): domain Eukaryota; kingdom Metazoa; phylum Mollusca; class Gastropoda; order Neogastropoda; family Conidae; genus Conus; species Conus betulinus. The sequence goes on from JADBJO010003423.1 coordinate 71,620, forward strand.
GTTATTTTCTAGTAGTGATGGTGGCGTTGGGTGTTGTTGCACTGCAAGAGGGTTGGTGTTTTGTTTTTGTTTGTTTCGTTAAAAAATCTTTCCTCCGTAAACTCTTAGATCAGACGAGAAATGTCAATCTCTTTCAGAAATTCAAAACTCGCATCATGCGGGACATCTCTGAACAACGTTTTCATGTAAAGTGTTAATGTCGCACTCGTGTAAGTCCCAACTTCTCTAAAAGATGTTTCACGGTGAGTGGTACAAGTCCCAACTTCTCTAAAAGCATGTTTCACGGTGAGTGGTACATGACATGGAATGCACCACAGAGCTTCTTCACCTTTTAAAAGATAAGAATGGGTATAAAAGGACTGGTCTGTATGCAAACAAACGTCACAAGACTGTTTCTTCTTCACGGAGGATGGTGCTAATGATGGAACTGGTGTATGTTGTTGGTGTTCTTGGCATACTTGTTGCTGTACATATGATGGTGAGGATGCTGGTTGGACGAGAGTACTGTTGCTTTCGATATTGTTGCTGGTGGTGGTGGTGGCGGCATTGCTGGCTGTGTTGGTCATGATGATGATGATGACAGTTAGCGTTGCTTCTGTGACGACCATCTGCTGTCAAGCTTTCCGTAGACTTTTGTTTTAATGCTACACAGTAATATCGATTACAAAGTACAACAACCCTGTGTTGGGCATACCAGTCACTCATACATCCAATGAATCCCCTTCCCGCCCCCCATCCTACACATACACTCCCCCCACCTTCATCCCAACCCTGACACACTGGAAGAATCCCATTTTTACAGTGACAGGTCATTGAAACAACGGAAGAAATACACACTTTACAGTGACGGGTCACTGGAATGATGTTTACAGTGAAAAATAACTAAAATGATTGGAGAATTATTTTTTTTACAGCGACATGATCCAGGAATGGCCAAAGGGTTGAATTTGACAGCGACAGGTCACTGGAATGATCCCAGGATTAAACGTGACAAACAGGTCACTGGAATGATCCCAGGATTAAACGTGACACAGGTCGCTGGAATGATCCCAGGATTAAACGTGACAGAAACAGATCACTGGAATGATCCCAGGATTACACGTGACACAGGTCACTGGAATGATCCCAGGATTAAACGTGACACAGGTCACTGGAATGATTCCAGGATTAAACGTGACAGAAACAGGTCACTGGAATGATCCCAGGATTAAACGTGACACAGGTCACTGGAATGATCCCAGGATTAAACGTGACAGAAACGGGTCACTGGAATGATCCCAGGATTAAACGTGACAGACACAGGTCACTGGAATGATCCAAGGATTACACGTGACAGACACAGGTCACTGGAATGATCCCAGGATTAAACGTGACACAGGTCACTGGAATGATCCCAGGATTAAACGTGACAGAAACAGGTCACTGAAATGATCCCAGGATTAAACGTGACAGAAACAGGTCACTGGAATGATCCCAGGATTACACGTGACAGAAACAGGTCACTGGGATGATCCCAGGATTACACGTGACAGAAACAGGTCACTGGAATGATCCCAGGATTACACGTGAAACACAGGTCACTGAAATAATATAGAAAAGTAGTTACAGACTCGGTATCAAAAACTTACTTGGAGAATATTTTGACAGGGTCGCCCTGTCTTCTTCAACTCGCTGTTCTGTTGTGGCAGCGAGGCCTGGTGGGACGACTGTTTGTGTGGGATGAACGGTTGTCAGGATCTGATTGTAGATGGGGGAAGTTCAAAGCCTTGATCTCTGTTCAGGCTAGGGCGTCTGGTCTTCATTTCGATGGCTTCTTTAACTTTTCTTTTTGTGAGGAAGGGCTCTGTAGATAAGATCTTGGTTTCTTGGGGGCTGAAACTGTGGCCTGTGGCTTGTAGATGTTCATGTATGGCAGAAGTAGATCGATTTTGGTGTTCCTGTAGACGGGTGGTGAGTGGTCTTGCTGTCTCACCAATTTAGGTATGGATACAGTCTTGACACCCTACCTGGTACACTACACTACCCTGCTTGAGGGGGTCCGTTTTGTCTTTGACATGGGTCAGTTGCTGGCGTAGGGTTTGTGGGGTTGTGGAACACTTTGCATCCATGTTGTTGGAAGGTCCTGGCTAGACGCTCTGAGACTCCTTTAATGTAAGGAGGGATCCCCACTTTCTCACTATCCGTATCTTTAGAAGAAGGGTAGCGAACTCCAGGGTTGTCCCACATCCATGCAGGGTATCCATTAGCGGAAAGGGCAGTCTTGATGTGTTCTCTCTCAGCTCTTCCTCCTTAGTGGAATAAGTACAGAGGCTCTGTGCATGAGGGTGTTGACAACAGATCTCTTGTGCTGGACGGGGTGGTTAGAGTGAAAGTTCAGATATTGGTCAGTGTGAGGGGGTTTTCTATATAGACGGTGGTCTCCGCCCTGTCTTCATGGGTTCGGGTGATGAGTGTGTCCAGGAACGGGATCTTCCCCTCTGCTTCAGTTTCTGAAGTGAATCGGATACTGTCGTCGATGGAATTCAGGTGAGTGGTGAAGCTGTCAACCTCTGTCTCCTGTATGCGGGTCCTGGTGTCATCCACATAGCGGTACCGCATGCTGGGAGGGTTGGCAGCGGTCTCAAGGGCTACTTTTTCAAAATGTTTTATGTACAGGTTGGCTACTTCTGGAGATACTGGCGAACCCATGGCAGCTCCTTGTTTCTGCTGGTAGAACTCATGGTTGAATGAAAAGTAGGTGTTAGTGAGGCACAGTTCCAGCAGTTCTAGCACCTGTTCTGTAGTGAATTCACACAGGTGACGAAGGTGGTAGTCATCCTCAATCTTCTCCCGAATGACTTGGAGAGCCTTGGTACGGGGATGCTAGTGCAAAGTGTACAAACATCATAGGAGACAAGTTTCTCCCCTGGTGCCAGTTGCTGGTTTTCCATCTTCCGTACAAAATCTGTGTTGTTGACTATGTGGTGCTTGGTCTGCCAACTGAAGGTCTCAATATTTGTGTCAGGAATTTGGAGGCATTGTACATGACACTGCCACAGCTGGACACAATGGGGCGGAGGGGGACATCCTTCTTGTGTATCTTGGGTAATCCATACAGCTCAGGCGTGGATTCTGAAGTGGGGTAAAGACGTTGGTAAAGATTAGGGGAGATAGAATCTTCTTTCTTCCATTTCTTTCGCAGGTTGATAAGCTGGTTTTTCACTTTCTACGTAGGGTCAGTCTTGAGGTTTTCATAGGTGTCTGTTTCACTGAGACGGGTCTGTACTTTCTTGTTGTACTCTTCTTTGGGTAACAATACTGTGGTCCTACCTTTGTCAGCTAGAAGGATGACGATGCTGTCCTCCCGTCTCAAGCTTTTCAGGGCTTGTTTTTCCTCTCATGAAATTTGGATTTGGGTGGCTTACTGGACTTTATGACTTTGACCACTTCGCTCTGTAGGCTGTCTGCTGTGGCTTGGTCTTTGATCTGGCTGCATGCTGCTTCAGTGAAAGCTACGATTTCCTTGACTGGAATCGATGTGGGTGCAACACAGAAGTTAAGTCCTTTCTTCAGCACACTTGATTCATTGTCACTGAGAGCACAGTTGGATAGATTGATAATCCATTTGTCGGTGTCTGTGGCGTTGGAGGTCACTAAGTTTCCGTTGGGATGTTGTTTCTGGCGAAAGCCTTCGAACTGGTTGCATTCCCTGTGTTTGTAAACATTCAACTCGTGCACATGCGCGCAGGCGGCATGAACGTAAAATGTCATCTGCTATTTCCTGTGGGAGGATTCTGTGAAGTTCCGCGTTTGTCTCTCGGATTTCGTTATCAAGCGTCCAGATGTTGTGGTCGCATTGTCCGATTCTTTCATGGATGAAAAAATCGTTCAGCTTTCTTCAAGATCTGGGAAGGGATCTGTGTGAAGGGAATCAATGCTTCCCAGATCTTGAGGAAAGCTGAACGACTTTTGATCCAAGAAAGAATCAGACAATGTGACCACAACATCCGGAGGCTCGATAACGAAATCCGAGAGACAAACGCGGAACTTCACAGAATCCCCACAGGAAATAGCAGATGACATTTAACGTTCATGCGGCCTCGCGCATGCGCACGAGTTGAATGTTACAAACACAGGGAATGCGACCAGTTCAAACGCTTTCGCCAGAAACAACATCCCAACGGAAACTTACTGACCACCAACGCCATAGACACCGACAAATGGATTATCAATCTCTCCAACCGTGCTCTCAGTGACAGTGAATCAAGTGTACTGAAGAAAGGACTTAACTTCTGTGTTGCGCCCACATCGATTCTAGTCAAGTAAATCGTAGCTTCGACTGAAGCAGCGTGCAGCCAGATCAAAGACCAAGCCACAGCAGACAGCCTACGGAGCGAAGTGGTCAAAGTCATAAAGTCCAGTAAGCCACCCAAGTCCAACATTTCATGAGGAAAAAAGCCCTGAAAAACTTGAGAGACAGGAGGACAGCATCGTCATCCTTCTAGCTGACAAAGGTAGGACCACAGTATTGTTACCCAAAGAAGAGTACAACAAGAAAGTACAGACCCTTCTCAGTGAAACAGACCACCTATGAAAACCTCAAGACTGACCCTACGAAGAAAGTGAAAAACCAGCTTATCAACCTGCTAAAGAAAAGGAAGAAAGAAGATTCTATCTCCCCTAATCTTTACCAACGTCTTTACCCCACTTCAGAATCCACGCCTGAGCTGTATGGATACCCAAGATACACAAGAAGGGATGTCCCCCTCCGCCCCATTGTGTCCAGCTGTGGCAGTGTCATGTACAATGCCTCCAAATTCCTGACACAAATATTGGGACCTTCAGTTGGGCAGACCAAGCACCACATAGTCAACAGCACAGACTTTGTACGGAGATGGAAAACCAGCAACTGGCTCCAGGGGAGAAACCTGTCTCCTATGATGTTTGTGCACTTTTCACTAGCATCCCTGTACCCAGGGCTCTCCAAGTCATTCGGGAGAAGATTGAGGATGACTACCACCTTCGTCACCGGTGTGAACTCACTACAGAACAGGTGCTAGAACTGCTGGAACTGTGCCTCACTAGCACCTACTTTTCGTTCAACCATGAGTTCTACCAGCAGAAACAAGGAGCTGCCATGGGTTCGCAAGTATCTCCAGAGGTAGCCAACCTGTACATGGAACATTTTTTGAAAGTAGCCCTTGAGACCGCTGCCAACCCTCCCAGCATGTGGTACCGCTATGTGGATGACACCAGGACCCGCACACAGGAGACGGAGGTTGACAGCTTCACCACTCACCTGAATTCCATCGACGACAGTATCCAATTCACTTCGGAAAAACTGAAGCAGAGGGGAAGATCCCGTTCCTGGGCACACTCATCACCCGAACCCATGAAGACAGGGCGGAGACCACCGTCTATAGGAAACCCACTCACACTGACCAATATCTGAACCTTCACTCTAGCCACCCCCTCCAGCACAAGAGATCTGTTGTCAACGCCCTTATGCACAGAGCCTCTGTACTGTGTTCCACTAAGGAGGAAGAGCTGCTGAAGAAGAAAAGAACACATTAAAACTGCCCTTTCCGCTAATGGATACCCTGCATGGATGTGGGACAACCCTCGAGTTCGCTACTCTTCTTCTACAGATACGGACAGTGTGAAAGTGGGAATCCTTTACATTAAAGGAGTCTCAGAGTGTCTAGCCAGGACCTTCCAACAACATGGATGCAAAGTGTTCCACAAACCCATCAACTCCCTACGCCAGCAACTGACCCATGTCAAAGACAAAACGGACCCCCCCCTCAAGCAGTGTGGTGTAGTGTACCAGGTAGGGTGTCAAGACTGTACCCATACCTACATTGGCGAGACAGCAAGACCACTCACCACCCGTCTACAGGAACACCAAAACCGATCTACTTCTGCCATACATGAACATCTACAAGCCACAGGCCACAGTTTCAGCCCCCAAGAAACCAAGATCTTATCTACAGAGCCCTTCCTCACAAAAGAAAAGTTAAAGAAGCCATCGAAATGAAGACCAGACGCCCTAGCCTGAACAGAGATCAAGGCTTTGAACTTCCCTCCATCTACAATCAGATCCTGAAAACCGTTCATCCCACACAACAGTCGTCCCACCAGGCCTCGCTGCCACAACAGTAACAGTGAGCTGAAGAAGACAGGGCGGCCCTGTCGAAATATTCTCCAAGTAAGTTTTTGATTCCGAGTCTGTATCTACTTTTCTAATGACAATGGAGGTCACTGGAATGAACCAAGGATTACACGTGACAAAAACAGAACCACGGGAATGATCTGAATATTAAAGTACTAATCGAGGCCACTGGGATTATATCAAAGGATTGAATGTTACAAAAACGGGTTACTATAATGATCCAAGGATTAAACGTGACGGTGAAGGTCATGGGAATGAATACAGAATTAAGTGACAAAAGTGACCATTTGACTGATCAAAGGTTTAAATACGACAAAAACACGCAGAATGATCCAAGGATTAAACATGAAAATGAAGGTTATGGGAACGATCCAAGGATTAAACGTGACATAAAAGGTCACTGGAATGATTACTAGATAAAAGCTGACAGTGAATGGTCACTGGAAGGATCGATTGATGAAAAGTCAGTTGAATTATGGAAAGGTTGAAATAAGTGGAAGGGGGAAGGTTTAAAATTAACATGGACAGACAAGTAGAATGATGCAAAGATTCAGTTCTACAGAGACGGATACTGGCATCATAGAATGATTGAAATTTATAGTGACAGATCACTGTTACAAAAATGTCAACCACCCTTGAATAAACAAAGTTAACGTGTGAAAATGCACTTAGCTTTTGTCAGTTCTTTGTCGTTCATTCAGTCTTAAGTGTTTGATTTTATCTCTAATTTTGTCTGTCGGAGCAACAGGGTACGTCGAATAGCACGAGCTTAAGGAAAATTATTCCTGAGCCCTCTTGAGTAGTTTCAACAGTCCCGAGAAAAATGAAAATTTCTTTTGATGACTAGTATCGGAAAGTTGCTCCTTCCATCACCAAGAGAGAGGGTGGAGGAGGTGAAATTTTAATATAACTCTAATAGAGACAAAATTCCAAGTCCTTCCAAGAGGACACACTGACTCGCTCCTTACTCTCGTCACAGTCACTGGAGCGATTGAATGATTCATTAAAATCAATGGTGACAGTATACAGGAATGATGGAATGATTGGCACTGGCAGGGACAGGTTAGTGCACTGATTAAATAATCAATCAAAATTAACGGTGGCAATATACATGAATGATGAAATATATAGGGACAGGTCACTGGAATGCTCAAATGATATTTAAGATTAACGTTGACGAAATGAATAAAATCCAGTGACAGGTTTTACAATCTCTACGATGAATAGTGATAACTGACCGGCATGATAGAATGATTACATCTAAACAATGACAAACCACTGGAATGACGAAATGATTGCATTTGACGGCGACAGACCATTGGAATGGTGGAACGATTAACATCAGAAACTGATAAGGGCACCGGAACGATGAAATCATTAAGAACGAAGCTGACAAGTCACTGGAATGATGGAAGCAGTCACGTGGACGGGGGCTGGCGTATCTCTGGTTTCAGGGAAGGACACAGCAGGGTGAGTTAGGGAGGGGGGGGGGGGGGGGGACACGCATAGCGCGCGCGCGCGCGCGCGCGCGCGCGCGCGCGCACACACACACACACACACACCGGGGGCGCTCTTATGCAGAGCTACAGTGCAAAACGAGAGAGAGGGAGAGACGGATGAGGAAACACTCTAGGTTTGGAGGCGCAAGCATACTCCCCAATACAATAAAAACGGGGTCCAGCCAATCTAAAGTAGAACATAAATAGTGGACGCCATTTTTGCGGAAGAAAAAAAAGGGGGAAGGTACACACTGGAAGGGAAAAGAGCGAATGGGAAACAGGAAGGAGAGGGTGACAGGACTGGGGAGGAGGGGGGAAGGGGGGGGGGGGGGGGGGGGGGGGTAGGGAAAGGGTCGCGAAGGATGCGAGAGGGAAGTCTAGGACGCGTTCAACGGGAGGAGGCGGATGGGGGGGGGGGGGGGGGGGGGCACAGTTTATTAATGTCATCATGTGTGTTGGGGAGGGGAGAGGGAAGAGTGGGGGGGGGGGGGGGGGGGATGGTGGGGTGGCGGAGTGTAGGGAAAGGGGGCTTGCTGGAGTGGGAGTGTAGGTGAGGGGGTGGGTGGATTGGGAAGGGCGTCTCTGTATGGCGTTCTTTGTGTATTTGTCTTCCTTCGACAAGGTAATCTCTGTGCTCGCAATCTGCCGGTCAGTCATATTTACGTTGCTCATTCTTGGTCTGTCCGTTTGCCCTGTCCTGTTCGTTTCTGCTTTCCTGTCTGTCTGTCTGCCTGTCTGCCCGGCAGGTCGTGTATCTAGCTACCTGTTTCTGTCTCTGTCCCTGTCTGTACGTGAGTGGGTGGGCGAGTTTGGTGCGTGGGTATGTTTATCTCAGTATGTGTTTGTGTGTGTATCCATCTGTCTTTGTATTTATGTATGTACGTACGTACGTACGTATGCGTATATGTATGCGTGCATGCGTGCGTGCATTTACGTATGTATGTATTTACGTATGTATACATGTGTGTATGCGTGCGTGTATGTATGTGTGTGTATGTACGTATGTGCTCGTATATTGCATATATGTTTGTACGTATATAGGTACGTATTATGTACGTACGTATGTATCTGTCTGTCTGTCTTCCTTTCTGTCCGTTTGTCTGTCAGTCTCTCTCTCTCTCTGTATGTGTGCGCGTGCGTGCGTGCGTGCATTCGTGCGCGCGTGTTTTCATATATATATATATATATATATATATATATATATATATATATATATATATATATCACATGAAATGAAATGAGTGTGCAATGTGAAAGAAGAAGAGATACTGACGAAGCCTAAATAAAAGGCGAAAGCTTTTGAAAAAAAACATGAAGAGTGTGCGGCTGGTGTGCCTGCTTTTTATTTTTGTACTTATATGTGTGTGTGTCCGTGTGTGCGTGTGTGTGTGTGTGTGTGTAAGCGCGTGTATGTTTGTATGTGTGTTGATGTGTGTGCATATGTGCGCGTCAGCTTAAGCTATTGATACTTTCCTTTTCTTATTTGTTTGTCTGTGTCCCTCCCTCCCTCCCTCCCTCTCTCTCTCTCTCTCTCTCTCTCTCTCTCTCTCTCTCTCTCTCTCTCTCTCTCTCTCTCTCTCTCTCCCCCCTCCCTCTTATCACTTATTCATTATTCATTACCAAACGTTTGAAAGTAATTTGTACTATGACCTCTTTCCACATTAAAAAAATGTAGCACATAGAGACAGACAGCACTTGGCCTTAAAAATGTGCGTCCTGCAACTGTCAGAAATTGTAGCACATTTGTGTGGTATGGTCACTTACATACCGAGGACCTAAAATATGAAGGGAAACAAACTACATACGGAATCCAGTACACTGAAGAAAAAAAAAACGTTAATGACTTAAAATACTCATACGCATAGATCGGGCAATTCTCTCTTAGTTCTAGAAGCGAACGCTTTTCCATTCCATTGCGACCCAATCCCACACTATGACACAACTCGGTTAAATTGCAGTCGCAGTTCCTTTCCCGAAATCTGATATGCGCCAGGGAGAAATGTAGACGATACCCATCCATTTCAAAAAGTTTGAGTGCGTCGCTTCAGTGCACAGGTAGCATTTCCACACAAAAAAAATCTTTGTTTTCAAGTATTGGGAATTCGCAGACGCTGCCAATGTCATTTCAATTGAAATCTGGTGGGTGTTATTCATCTAATTATTTGTGTATCCAATGGCGTTTTTTTTTTTTTTTTTTTTTTTTAAGACAACGCTTCTCCTCTGAACCATCAGTTATGACCTACCAAAATGAAATGTTCTGTTGTCCGTTCTTTAACTGGTAATCACTGTTTTAAGAAATTTCGTTCTCGGTTATCAAGAATATCAACACCCGGATTTCACAGTTGTACAAGCAGGAACAACACCACTAGCTGACGGAGACCAACGATTGCATTCACCGGTTAATGATACATCCAGGATGTTTGCATTGAAGAGAGAATTGCGTTTGCGCTTGTTCATACACAGAATTGTGGAAAACCCAGATGACCTGTGTATAATAAGCTGTACTTTCCATTCTGAACTGTTGAAGCAGTCATCAAATTCTTTCATCTGCTTAAATTAAAACGAAAAAAAAGGGGAAAAAAGGGGGGAAAAAAGCCTAAAGGAAGCATTTTCTGTCATTCACCTACATTCTCACTAATGGTTGCTTGGTTGCACATCGCTCTGCAAAGATACATGTCTTCCAAGATAGACACATGATATATATATATATATATATATATATATATATATATATATATATAACAAAAGATATATTCCGGTGTTTTGAGTTTCTGTCACTCTGTCGGACACACATACACACACACGCACGCACACGCGCGCGCGCGCGTGCCCGCCCGATAAGTCAAATACGCCAATCATCTCTGCTATTGGAACCATACCAGTCAGTCTTAAAAACGGCGTTTGTAATGACATATCTAAGTGTCAAAGTGTGTCAAGTCTCTCTCTCTCTCTCTCCCCTTCAATATGGAGTGACTTCCCTTGCCGGGAGACCAGCAAGCCACTCGTTCACCGGCGCTCCTTAAATGTTGCCTGTCTCAAATGTTGTCTGTCTCAAATGTTGTCTGTTCATTCACGAAACCCATCCAGCCATGCCAGTCGATGGTCTTGCTCTACAAAGAATGTTGAACTCAGATGTTAAAAGAAATGACACTATCGTCATACAAAATAGAACGCGGAGGAAAACGCGCCGTCACGGTGTTGAGACTTAAAGAGACGTCCAACCAAACCCCTGCCACAGAAATCCAGGATAGGTTTGTCTTTCGGCGGGAATGTCCTGAACAAGGAGCAGGGACATGCACAGAGCAGAGACAGGTAGAAAGAACCAACAAGAAAAGGCAAGTCACTGTTTGTTTTGTTTGTTTGTTTGTAACCCCCTCCTGGCGGTTTCCAGCCTATTCCCTACCAACGTTGAAACTGATGATAGAACGAAGAATGGTAAAGGTGATTGTGATGCGAGTGTCCCATTGTAATGGTCAGCCCCTTCCTTCCCCTTTCTAAGCCCGCACAGTCCACACAGGACGGAGACTTGCACGAAAGTGAAATTTAAAAGGAGTTCAAAGTAACTCCGCCGGTTAGCATGAATGAATTAATTATAAGACAAAGCACAACGCATTTCGACTTATTAGGTCTTCTTCAGGATAATGAAAAAACGAAGACCCCCAACGCTCATCTTGCGCTGAATTCGTCAAGTGACTGCTCGCTCTTCGTTTTCATTGTCCTGAATGTTGTTTATCTTGCCTGAATAAGTCCTAACAGACCGAAGCGCTGTCGTGTTTGTCTTGCAGTTTGTTTGTCCATGTTAACCGGCGGAGTTGCTTTAAATTCCCTTTAAATGTGTTTCAGTTTCCACCTGCAGTCACCTCACTTTGAAAATTGCACGAAGGAAAAAAAAGGACACTGACAAACAATCAGTGACACTCGTCCAGGAACGTGGCCTATGCTGGACAGCGAGTTAGACAAATGAAATGCTAATGAGACTGTGTGACAAGCTGTATACTTTCATAATGTAATACATGACCATGACAGGCCGTGTAACACCATACAAGTTAAAACAGAAGCAGCCGCTAAAGCAGGAAACACTCGTGATTTTAGACCGCAGTTTCGGTTCTCCATGATGTAACGATTCACAAAACGAGGTAACATATTGATAGAAATATTACAGTGCTTGAGGGAATCAAAGAGGAAAATGGACAGGTTCTCCCGTATTTCGGGGGGGATTGTCAAGGAAGACACAAATGATAGTTCCGCTGACGACAACCCAAAATACTGGCGACCAAATGACCAATAATCGACGTTTTTTGATTTACGTCCGCTTTTTAGATTCCACCTCGCCATGTTCGGATGAATCGATTGAATAGTACCTGGACCTTTTCTTGGTTAAAGCACAACCTCAACCCTATCACCTCCGTTTTGTGAATTGACTTCGTAAGTTTAACCATAAAGAACATACTATGTCTGCCTGTCTGTCTGTCTGTCTCTCTCTCTCTCTGTGTCGCTCTCTCTCTCTCTCTCTCTCTCTCTCTCTCTCTCTCTCTCTCTCTCTCTCTCTCTCTCACACACACACACACACACAAGATAAATCGTTTTTCTATGCCATTCAAGTGGTATCGACCCTACACTCCAGTACCCCATCCATAGTCGGTCACACTGTCCTGTCCTGCTGCAGCACTGGCACTGGCAACGCACGGAGTAAAGGTCAAGACGTCATGAGGCAAACCCACCAGAAGAACCAAGAACATTAGATACTTTGACCCGCTTGGCAGTAGAAGGGCATCAGGGAGTCTTGACCTTAATGCGGCCCGGTCCCCTTAGAGTGTAACGAGTTCAGGGGCCAAAACACTTGTCGGGGGGGGGGGGGGGGGGGGGGGGGGGGTCATCTCTGAAGACCTGTGTCAAGCTCTCCATAGAGTGTCTTCCTACTTCCACCCGATTGGGAAATGGGTAATAAACAATGACAGCAATTGCGTTTCAAAAGCTGAATCAGATCCATAGCATTGAAAACACTGGGACACCCAGTGAGAAAAGAACAATCACTGCATTGATGAGCGTCAAACTTACTGACCTTCACAAAAATACCAACACCACGTCCAATCCTTTAACTCAAACGTTTGTTGCCTTCATTTCGTGATCCGGTGTTCCAACTGTTGTTTTCGTGTTTCAGCTTCCACGATGGTAATTGTCTTCATTCTTCGACTCTGTCTTTCATGTCTCCAAGGGAAGAGAGGAAACGATCACGAAAAGACGAGATTGAAGTCACGCTCACTGCTCGTTTCCTGTCAGGGAGATCCATCACACAAAGAGCCTGCGTGATGTCTGTCGCTGACACACTCCGACATGCCCTCTCTGCAGGGTGTTTCCATCACATTACCCATGTGACGGCGGCAGAAAAGCCACTGGTTTTTTTTTTTTTTCTCTCTCTCTCCAACCACGCGGGAGTCTGCATGTGCTCCACACATTACTTCCCGTGTGGAGGTGGGCAACCACAAAGTCTGCATCGCATGGCAAGGGTTCCTTCTTTCCGCCACTAGAGACCGCGCACCCAGCAGTGTGTTGAAGGCTGGCTGTCTGAACTGTGTGGAGACAGTTCCCAGAAGGACGATGTACTATACACTGACTGACTGACTGAAACCATTTACTGTCAGATTTACATAGTGTTGTACTATACACGCGGAAGTTCCAGTGCACGGCAGGGTTTGTAACGTTCTGAAAAGGGGGCAGTCAACATTCACGGTGATATAGGACACAGGGATTCGCCAAGCGAGAACAGTCTGCATCGGTCAAGTCCACTAGAGCAGGCTTAGCATTCTGAACAATCAGGTTACCCTAGCATTCAGGCTACTTTAGCAAATCGGATACCTTAGCAATCCGGCTTTCTTAACAATCAGACTACCATAGCAATCAGACTAGCCCAGCAATCAGAACACTCTTACAATCCGGCTACCTTAGCAATCCGGCTACTGTAACAGTCGGGTTACCCTAACAATCAGACTACCCTAACAATCACACTACCCTAGCAATCAGGTTACCTTAGCAATTCGGTTAACCTAGCAATCCGGCTTCCTTAGCAATCAGGCTACCCTAACAATCAGTCTACCCAAACAATCAGACTAGCCCAGCAGTCAGACTACCCTAACAATCCGCATACCTTAGCAATCCGACTACCCTAACAATCCGGGTACCTTAACAGTCAGGCTACCTAACAATCAGGCTACCCGAACTACCAGACTACCTCAGCAATCAGGTTACCCCAGCAATCCGGCTATCTTCGCAGTACGGCTATCCTAACAACCAGACTACCCTAACAGTCAAACTACCCTAGCAATCCGGCTACTTTAGCAATCGGGTACCTTAACAGTCAGGCTACCCGAACAGCCAGGCTACCTTAGCAATCAGATAACCCCAGCAATCCAGCTACCTTAGCAATCCGGCTACCTCAACAATCAGGCTGCCCTAACAATCAGAATACCCTAGCTATCAGGCTACGCTAACAATCAGGCTACCTTAACAAATGGGTACCTTAACAGTCAGGCTACCCGAACAACCAAGCTACCTTAGCAATCAGGTTACCCTAGCAATCCAGCTACCTTAGCAATCAGGTTACCCTAGCAATCCAGTTACCTTCGCAATCCGGCCACCTCAACAATCAGGCTACCCTAACAATCAGAATACCCTAGCTATCAGGCTACGTTAACATCAGGCTACCTTGGCAATCCGGCTACCCTACAACCAGACTACCCCAACAGTCAGACTACCCTAGCAAACAGGCTACCTTGGCAATCTGGCTACCTTAACAGTCGGCTACACTAACAATTAGACTACCCTAGCAATCAGGCTACCTTAGCAATCAGGCCACCTCAACAATCAGGCTACCCTAAATCAGAATACCCCAGCTATCAGGGCTACGCTAACATCAGGCTACCCTAGCAATCTGTCTACCATAACAATCAGGCTACCTTAATAACCAGGCTACCCTAGCAATCGGACCAGCTTAGCAATCTAGCTACCTAACAATCCGACTACCTTGGTAATCAGGCTACCTTAGCAACCAGGCTACCCTAGCAGTCAGGCTACCCTAACAATCGGACAACCATAGCAATAAAGCTACCGTATCAGTCTGGCTACCCTAGCAACCCGGCTGCCCTAGCAATCAGGCTATCCCGGCAATCATGTTTTTTTCCCCCCTAAGAAATAGGCTGCATAACAATCAGGAAACCCTTGCAATTAGGCTACTCCTAGAAATCAGACTACCTTAGGGGTCAAAACAGTCAGAGCCAAGAGTCTGATCAACAAGGCGAGAAGAGACGAGACTAACCAAACTGTGCTCTTACGCTGTCTCTGCTCTTAAATCTCCACGGAAGCTGGAAGCAGCTCCAAGAAGCAAAGCTGGATCTGTGCGCAGATCCACGAGATCCACGACCGAGACCGACATGACAGCTGTGCGCAGTTCCCAAGTGAGAGGCATGTCAAGACAACGGTCCTGAGCGCAGCACCCCCAAAACCTCGGGATCTGTGCGAAGAAATGGTAAACCTCTTTCTACCCCCAGGAGAGCTGGTTTTTCTCGGCTTTCCCCGTGACCGCTAAGGACAGACGACAAAAACAAACAAACAAACAAAACAAAACAAAAACAAAAAAAAAAGAGGAACAGACACTCTCCATTTCTACACGAAAACAAGCTGTCTTCTTGAAAGACTTGGTCTAAAAAGTTGGTTCCATTAGAGAGTAGGATGAAAAGACATGATGGTATGCAAGAGCCAGCTACGGCAGACTTGACCGCTGTAGGTGAATCAACTAGTGAATACTACAGTACGCTGCAGGTGCCCAGTCCCAACTGTGGAGGGAGTCGTGTGTGCGTGCATCCTTCCCCACATTACCACTGCCGAGTTCCCACAGTGCGCGGAACTCATCACAGACCTGTGATGTGAGTGAGTGGAGATGTGTTGTGCTGCTGTTATGCCCCTGACAAGTCAGAACTGGCAAATCCGACTTCGGCTGTTTTTCATATCGGAGTGAACGCTCTCCTAGACTGGCTGCTTTACTGGGCTGACGAGCCCAGTCTACAGACAGGGCACTCCAGACTCAACCACCACATGTTCACACAAAGTTCCACACTGGCGAGTCTTCAGGGCGTCCATGCGGTACAGCCCCAAATGACTGTGGAACACTTCCTGCAAGACTATCCCATACATTAAAAAAGCTGAGCAGAGACCTGGCCTGCCCACATATCGACGACGGAGAAGCTCTACGGATCTCGGGGGGGGGGGGGGGGGGGGGGGGCTTCTGCAGAATAGTGGGCTTCATCAGTGCCCTTGGGGTTCCTGTCTGAATGGAAGAAGACGAAGAAGAAGAAGAAAAGTCGTCTTCGAGCTGCATGCCACCCCTCCCTCATTGATGCTGATCGACCAGAGAGAGTTCGAGGTAACCTCTAAAGTAGAAGAAATGAAGCGTTACGGTAAGTGCTAGAAAATCGGTCACATCACGACATAGTGACGTTGTTCTAAAAGTATAGCTCTCTCTCTGTGAGTGAATGTGTTCTGGAAAAAAAAAAATGTAGCTCTATCTTCGTGAGTGAAGGTGTTCTGAAAGTTTTGATCTGTCACTGTGAGTTACAGTCGTTCGAAAGTTTAGCTCTGCCACCTGAATTCTGAGTCAGACTCGATTCATACTCCAATATAACCACATTCACACAAACTCGGAGACTTGCAGTCTGAGATTATGGCACGTAATCGGTTAGCAAAACAACGACAACAACCACAGCAACAAAACAAGGACTCGGAGAATGAAAGGGATGGGGGCAGATGGGGTGAAGGGGTGTGGGCGTGAGAAGTCGGAAGTGGGATATGGAGACGGGGAGAACGAGAGACTGTGAAGGTGGGGGGTGGGGGGATGGGGAAGGAGGCTTACCACCATCCTGTAATCGTATTTCCCATTCATTTCCGAAATCTCTCTCTCTCTCTCTCTCTCTCTCTCTGGGCCACGAACGGTGTCACAGTTCAGGTCAGTCTCAGGTCACCCCGTCTCCCTCTTTTTGTGTTGCTTGACGGGCCGAGACCGAGAGCTGAGGCACAGACTTTTGTCTACTGTCTTGTCTGGCACCATACTTTCAGCTGCCCCTTTGTTCAGGGCTCCTTTTTAGCCGGCATTCCTATCTTTCATGTGGAATTGAGCAACGGAAAAGGCGGCCATGCAAGTCCCGATGCTGTCACCGAGGGCCAGAGAAGACGGTGTCACTTTAGGTCCGCCCCTCATGCACATCTTCCCGGGCAATTTTTTTTTGCAAGAGAATGTTGAGCTGATTCCCGGACCCGGCAAGAGAACCATCGGCGGAGCAGACTGAAGAGCTCAGGCCGTGTAGTGCACACGGTCAGGAGAGATGCCTCTTCAGACCGACAGAAGACTGCTCCCGGTCAGTAAACAACGTTGGCAGGCATGGGTACGCTTCAGTCTATGCAGTCCATGATCTTCTACATTGAGCTGAAATCTACTTGCTGTGGAAATACGCAGGATCATAAGAGATCAGCTTTCTGCTTTGTACAGTGGCGTGAATGATCTGAAGAACTGAAAATCAAAAATCTAGATCCAGAGATCCAGAGCTCAACGATCTGTCCTCATCTCTCGCCTCCCTCTGCACACGTCGCACAGTCACCCTGCAGTGGATTCCCTCCCACTGCAACGTGCTCGGCAATGAGACTGCTGACTCCCTGGCAAAGAAGGGCACTACAAAGGAGCAGATGGACAGATCTACCAGCTACACCGAATCCAGGACCATCATCAAGACCAAGCTGCTGAACAGGTGGAAGCAGCAGCATCCACGCCACAACAGAGCAGACCCGTACTACCTGCTGACTCGACGAGAGCAGGTAGTCATCTTCAGGCTCAGGACAGGCCAAAAGCGCCTGAAACACCACCTATTCTCTAAACTCCGCATTAGCGAAAGAGCAGTGCCCCTGCAGAACAGGCAGCCAGACAACAGAACATCTGCTGCAGTCCTGCCCGCTCCACCAAGCGCTTCGAGAAAAAAACCTAGCCCGACCCAATACCAGTGGCCCGGAAGCTCTACGAAGGACTGGAGGACCTGCGACGTACTGCCACCTTTGTCGAGGAGACGGGGGAATCCATCTAAAGACGTGACGAACGAGACAACAGCAACAACAACAAAAATCTACAAGGAAAAATTACCAGCTCCTGGTAAAGGTAGGACAGCTAGACAGAAACACCTAGGACCTAGCGCAAAACTCTTATATTCTATGGAATTGCAGCAGACAAAAATAAACGAACAACGAAAGAACA
Source organism: Conus betulinus (assembly GCA_016801955.1). Taxonomy (NCBI): domain Eukaryota; kingdom Metazoa; phylum Mollusca; class Gastropoda; order Neogastropoda; family Conidae; genus Conus; species Conus betulinus. Next base: position 89,558 of record JADBJO010003423.1, read on the forward strand.
ACCTTTGGGGAAGTGCAAACAATCATTACTTGAAAACTAGTAAACGACTGAGGGCATGGAGCTTGACTGTGTCCATAAATAAACTACAGTCGTGGTTTCACAGTGTTTTTGCTAACAGCAGAAAACTTACCGTTCTCAAAGAAAATGAAAAAGACAACCAACTTTTTGTTCGGTAATACTTCTTTTTCCTTAGATCTAGTTGCAAAGTGAGACGACTGCAGGCGGAAATCTAAACAAATCTTAAATAAATGTCAGCGAACCGCCCAGAGAAACGTGGACAAACGAGTCACAAGACAAAATACATACAACGCGTTTCGACCTCTTAGGTCTTCTTCAGGTGAAACAAAACATATTTGCTTTTGTTTCACCTGAAGAAGACCTAAGAGGTCGAAACGCGTTGTTTGTTTTTGTTTCACCTGAAGAAGACCTAAGAGGTCGAAACGCGTTGTGTTTTGTCTTGTGACTCGTTTTGTCCACGTTTCTCTGAGCGGTTCGCTGACATTTATTTAAGATTTCTCTTTCCTTGTCAAAAACGTCAGATGCACTCTCTCCACACTCCTGACAAAGGCACACTCCAGTTAAAAGTGGATATGTGTGACATCGAATTTTTATAAGTGAGGCTAACAATTCTTTGAAAAATTTACGTGTAAAATGGTGATATAGTGCTAGTTTTCACTGTTTACAAATGCTTTCGATATCTTTTCTTACACGCATAAACTTCGTTGGTGCATGTAAACATTGCACATTGGGCCCTAGAGCACTGATTTGCATCGTGACAAAATTACATAACCTCAATAGCACTTCTTTTGAATTCTTTATACGTTTTTTTTTGTCTCCCCCCCCCCCCCCACCCCCCAAATACTAATTCTTCAGCATGATCCTGAATGGTGGGGGAAAGATAAAGCTGCAATTAATTGCAAATCAGCTTAGAGAAATGCTTGGCTGAAGACAGACAAACGAACTCCTGATGATATCACTTATGGTGTGAACAAAACAATCTCCAGGAGATGTTGTCTGCTATGAATCACAATCCATACAGATTGAAGTAGAAGTAGAGGTGGAGGACAGCAGAACACCTTGCGAAGCTTGTAATATGCTGTTTCATTCAACTGTTGAGTCCAGAAGAAAAGTGGCCTACCCAACATCGAGTGTATACTCATCAAAAGCCAGCTCCAGTGGACGGGACTCGTCCGTATGGAGGACAGCAGAATGCCAAAGATGCTGCTCTATGGACAAATGAAGGAAGGACAACGTGACCAAGGAAGGCTTCTCAAAAGATACAAAGACACCTTGAAGGCCAGCCTCAAAGGCTTCGCCCTGCTTCCTGGGAAGATGCCCTTGAACACAGTGGAAGCAACGGTGTATCCAGGTCACATAGACAGTCGAGCGCAACAGAACAGCCGCCATGCAGGAAAAGAGGAATCGAAGAAAATGGGGCCCCATCTTTGCAGAACTCCATCCCATGCAGCATCTACGGACGACTTTGTGCCACAGGAATTGGTCTTCATTTCCACATGAGGATCCACATCGGCAGATGACCTGCCTGCCTACCCATCCATTGGACATGACGGGATAATCTATCATCATCATGGTCATGAAAATCAGGAAACAAAAGCACGCCTCTTTTTGTTTGAGTGTATATTTTTTGTTCTGTTTGGTCGAGTCCAAAGTCTTGCTGGTGTTCTCGATTTTATCGTCATTTTTCGACATGATTTACTTCTGCTGAGAAAAGGCCTGACTGCCTTTACACCAGTGACCGATTTAATTTTTTTATATGCCTGTTCATATGCATTGGTGTCCATCTGAGTTTATCAGTTGATACGTTCTAATATCTCTGTTGAGTTCGATGGCTTGGGTGGCTCGTAATGACAACCTTCTTTTTGTCTATTTTCAAATGATTTACAGAAACAGAAAGCGAGGCGGGTTTAGCGTTGGTGGAAAAGGGGGCCTGTAGAAGAAAGAGAGAGTGTACGAGGCCAGGGGTTATGGCGGGGAGGGAGGGGATGGAATAAAAATGCACTAGAGGCCAATACACGGGGAAAGGCCGATAACTTCCAATTACATCACGTCTCTAGACTTTCTTATCTTCTCCCCAAGACGCATTGCAGACGGTGCCTCGCTCAATATCCAGAGATGCAGCGCAGGCGTAACTTCCGCCTGACTGCCACCTGTTGGCTGGACAACGAGGGGAGGTAATAGGAGAGGGATGTAAATGGCCTGCAAGTTCGACAACTGGTCATCTGTGCTGCTTACCGACACTGACCAGCACATCCTGGTCCGAGTACAAATTTAAGAGCAGAATGAGGACAACACTGTAAACCATCTGACAGAGGCCTGGCAAGATGTGCGTGACTGGACAGTGGGAGGGAAGGGAAGTGAAGGCTCTCTCTCTCTCTCTCTCTCTCTCTGCGTATGTGCATGCATGCACGTGTGTGTGTGTGTGTGTGCGCGCGCGCGCGCGCGCGCACGCGCGCGCGCGCGCGTGTGTGTGTGTGTGTGTGTGTTGTGTGCACGTGCGTATTCATGCATCCATGCCTGTGTGTGTGTGTGTGATTAGAGATAGAGACAGACAGACAGACAGACAGACAGACAGACAGAGGCATAGGGCGAAGAAAGCACTGGGCTTATTAAAGGGAAGTTGATACTACATCACGTAAACATAAAAGTATGCCTTTAGGGCTGCACCCACACAGACAGAGAGAGACAGAGAGAGAGAAATGCATAGAGAGAGACGGGAACAGAGAAAGAGACAGAGACGACAGCGAAAGGAAAGAGACAGAGAGAGAGAGAGACGGAGCGAGAGAGAGAGAGAGAGGGTGTGGAGAGTGGAAATAATGGCCAATGGAGAAAAGATCTCTACATCAGAATCGCTTTTAATTGCAAGAGGTTCTGTGCAGGAGAATTGAATCAGGTTGCAAGGACTGGCTGACCTCGTGCATGGAC
>JADBJO010003423.1:105000-112500 GCA_016801955.1 Conus betulinus
CACACACACACACACACACACACACACACACACACATGCGCGCGCGCGCCCCCCCCCCCCCCCCCCCCCCCCCATCCCACTCCTCCATTCATGTCCTGTCTAATCACCAGCTCTCTGTTAGACGGTTACAGTGTTGGACTCTTTTCTGCCACTAACTTTGCCCTCGGACCAGGACGTGCCGAGCAGTGTCGTTAAGCGGCACTGTTGACCAATTGTCGAACTTGCTGGCCATTTGCGTCCCTCTCCAATTACCTCCCCTCGTTGTCCAGCCAACAGGTGGCAGTCAGGCGGAAGTTACGCTTGCATTGCATCTCGGGATATTGAGCGGGGCCCGTCTGCCGTGCGTCCCAGGGAGAAGATAAGAAAGTCTGGAGACGCGATGTAATTGGAAATCATCGGCTTTCTTGGTATACAGGCCGACCACACGCACAGTTAGGATTTTGCACCAAATAGCTATACAAACCATGTAAGCGTTTTTGAGGCGTAACATAGATTTTTCCCAAGAGACTGATTTTAACCTGATCAAAAAAGATCAAACGACCGGCCTCCACCAATCATTTCATTTATTTTTAGAGATTTCTACTGATGACATCATTCACGATCTAGAAAAAACATGAGCTACCCCTTACCTGACGTCATATGTCAGGCCTTCGCACTCACTCCTGTTCTTACGTTTGGACCGGTGGTCTCCCAAAAATGGTCCCATTTTTTTCATTTTAATCTGTCTGCTTGGAATCATCAGGCATATTAACCTTGGTCGGCATATGAAAGAAAAGAAAGGCAATTTAAGTTCAGACACAAAAAAAACCCCCTCTCAAAACGATGTCGTTGTGCCTGTCTGTGACCGCTCGACTCCTCAAGCATTGCCTCAGCGCACTAATCTACATCCCCAGCTCATCCGCCTCTTCTTTCCACTCCTCTTTCTCCCCACTCCACCACCCAACAATCCCAACTTCCTGCTATCTTCCTCAACCCTGTCCAAAAGCGCAAAGGCGACTTTAAATGAGTTGGTGTTTCAAACCAACAGAACACGTAAGTGTACATTTTAAAATTGTCCTATTTAGTCATTCTAAGTTGGTATTGTGTTTTGATGCGTGTTACATGTACTGACCAGCACACCTCAGTCTACAACGTCAGGGTTGATTCGACGTCCCTGCGTCAATTCTTCATATCGGCAGCAAAAAAGGAAAAGTATATCAAAAAAAAAAAAAAAAAAAAAAAGAAAGAAAAAAAGGGATGATGGTGGTGGTGGTGTAGGTTTGGGGGAACTGATTTCCGTTTGATACCATTTTCAGTTTGGGAAGCATTTCCGTGTGATAATTCCAACTGGGGCTGTTACGTTTAAAAAACCCGTCCTTCATTTCATCGCGACCCGAATCCTTTGAACCTCGATACCTGAAAACACTTTGAAGCTCCGAGGTTATTCACACACACACACACACACACACACACACACACACACACACACACACACACACACGCACGCGCGCAATGTCCCCTTGCCAATGTCTGTGTGTTACCATGTGTACGTGTCCGTGTGTCTTCATGTTCCAATGTCTGTATGTCTCTAGGTTCATGTATTTCCATCTCTATGCAACCATGTGCCAAAATGAACTATTGTCTACATGACCCCATGTCCGTGACATAGGCTACCACGTGTAATGGGTCGCGGTATCAATGTACATGCGTTTCCATGTGTGTCTGTGCTTTGTACGGTACTGTACTGTATTGTGGGGATGCTGTGTTCTGTAACATTCATGTAACGACAGATCTCTCTTGAGTGAAAATTCAGAATGCATTCCTGGGGAAACGTGTTTTGCCATAGTCCCCGGGTTCTCATTACAGAAAGACAGACAGAGAGACAGACTGACAGACGGAGAGACACACACACACATGCGCACAAACATGCAACGCATATGCGTGTATACACAGAAACACACATACAAGCATATATGTGCGCACAAACATACGCACATACACACATACGCATACAAAGAGAGAGAGAGAGAGAGAGAGAGAGAGAGAGAGAGGGGGGGGGGGGGGGCAGGGCAAAAAAATATCTGGTCTGCACTCGGGAAAACAAGAAGACCCCCTCGATACGAAAAAACAAAAATAACCGAAACAAATAACACACGAGCACAAGTTAAAAAAGGGTGGCGCCCGAAGCACGTAGCGTCATCACACTTCATTAACCCAACAACTCCCAATGATTCCCACCCCCACCACCACCCCATGCCTCTCCCCCACATCCCTCCCCTCAACCCTCTCGCTGAACTCGGTGCTATCACCTCTCAGCCCCCAAACTCAACCTTATTCTTCTAGCGTATGACCCGAAAAAGATTTGACCTCCACCTCCTGCAGCCTTCCCCCCAAACCCCCTTCCCCCTCCAACCCCTCACCCCCCCCCCTCCCTGTTCCGCCACTGCCCATCAGAGAAGCGCATGGACACATTCGGTCAGATTATGACCACACATCAAAGGGCGGCAATCCTTGGTCCGACGCCGGGTCATGATCACTCGCCTCTCCAGTCCGCAACTTTGAAATACGTTCCGAAGAAGAAACTCGTTTCACTCCTCTAACCCCCCCCCCCCCCCCCCACACACACACACACACACACATCCTTCCCTCTCCTCTCCCTGTTCCTCTTCTTTCTTCCTACCTGTTCATTTTGGAGGGGGGGGGGGGGGGGGGGGGGGAGGTTATGGGGTGTCTGCAGGGTTTTTTTTTTCCTTGCTGCTTGGACTCTCACAGCTATACAGGGTCGGTTTTCCTTTTGCCACAGTGTGTGAGGAAATTGGGCTCTCTCTTTCTGTGTGGAGTGCTTTCATCATGTTTGTTTGTTTGTTCGTTTTTGTTTCTTTTTCACCTTTTCTGTCTTCTGTGCTTGTTTTTTTATTTCTTTTCACCTGTTTGTCTTCTATGCTCCTAATCTTTTAAAATCTTAACTTTCTTTCTGCCTCTGTTTTATTCATTTATTTATTTACTTATTTATCTATTTATTCAATGATTATTCACGGATGAATTTTTTTCTAGTTCTTTCTAAATTCGCTTTTGCTTCAGTGCCCTTCTCCACCTCTGCCTCTTTGTTTCAATTTTCTTTTGTAGTGTTCATCCGAGAACATTCCTTTGCTGGCACTTTCATGTGCGCTATTTGCGTGCTCCATATTGATATGTCAGCTCACTTAACCACCACCACCACAACGACAACAAAACTGGGACAAAAAATTAGTATCCATGCTCGGGATAGGTTTTTGGAGGGGAGAGAAATTCTGTGTTCAGCATCACTCTGTCTCCTCCGCTGGGTGGCAGTAAGGCGGCCTAAGCGGCCCTGGTAGTGAGACTGCAGCCTGATGACTCCAAGCCTAGGTTGTGTGTGAGCTGGGCGAGGTCCATGAGAACGCAATTCGTTTGAGACAGCATAGAAGATGGAACAAGAAAGGAGGAGGAAGAAGAAGAAGAAGAAGAAGAAGAAGAAGAAGAAGAAGACGAAGACGATGGCAGGAATGATCCACAAGATAAAGAAGGATGTGATGATAATGACCAGGATGATGACGACGATGAACGATGAAGATCAGAGAAAGACGAGACCTGACAACAATTATTTAACGATGATGTAAATGCTAATTCTGCTGACGCTTAGGCTGAGCCACTGGTGGTTGTGGTGATGATGAGATGTGTCAAAGAGGAAAGGAAGAGAAAGAAAAATAAGGAAGATGTTCGTGTAAGCATTGAACTAAGAGAAGAAGAAGAAGAAGAAGAAGAAGAAGAAGAAGAGCTAGAAGGCGAAGATGGCATGAAGAAGAAGGTATTAAGAACAAAAATAAGATGAAGCCAATGACCATGAGGACAATAACAACGATCATGATTATGACGATGAAGAAGAAGAAGAAAAAAAAACAACAACAACAACAACAACAACAACAACAAGAGCAAGAAGAACAATGAGAAGAGAAGATCAGAAACAAGAAGAATAAGAAAAAGAAAAACAAGAATAAGATGACAATGATGATGAGAATGTGAATCGAAAGAAGAAGAAAAACGAAATGATGGTGATGATGATGATTATTACGGTGATGAAGACAGAAGGAGAGAGAAAGAAAGAAAAAGAGAGAGAAAGAAAGAAGACGAGGAGGAAGAGGAAGAGATGAAAAATGATGAAAATAATGACGAAGACAACAGCCACAACAATGACAGCAAAAATGATACTGATGAATCAGCAGAACATGATGACAATGATGACGACGACTCAGTTACGATGATAATGAGAAAAAGAGAGTAAGAAAAAAAGAAACAAAGAAAGAAAAAAAAAGGACAGAAAGAAAGAAAGAAAAGAAGAAGAAGGAAAGAATGAAAGAAAGAAAGAAGAAGAAGAAGATGCAATTGTTGTTGCAGCAGCTGATAGGGCTGGTGGCTTTTTCTCTTTGTGACATCTTCTGTGCCTCCCTTAAGTGACTCTGCTCTCACGTCACTCATTCTAGCCACCCACTTCAACATCAGGTCAATACGACACATCTCACCGGAGAAGACACCGCGCTGCTACTGCGTCACTTTGATGGTGTTCTGAGGATCCTGCGCAGATCAAAGAAACGAAGGACATCACCTACTGAACTCCTTATAACGATAGTAACTGCTTCACTGCAAACCCAGCATGAGTGAGCATCACTCAATGACAGTCTGCATGTACCAGAGGATACCAAAGTCTTCTACTGGATTTCATCTACATACAAGGGCGTGGAGAGGAAGTCGAAACTGAGGTCCCACAAAAGCAGAGCATGAAACGCCACAGAATTGCAAACTTTTGGGGTATGAAAATCAATGAAGAGGAGGATGAAAATGGTGTCTAGGATTTCTGTTCTGGTCTGAGATGATACGAAAGAGTTGTACTCTCTCCTTTACCTTTGATAGCATATCCAATCGACAGCCGGCTCCAAGAAATAAGACACCTGCAGAGTCGAGTCAGGAGATTTGAGCAACGCTCTCAGAGACACTTCCATTAAGTGGGTGGCAGTTCTGAGTTCTGAGTTTTCTGTCTTTATATTTGAGCTCATGACACACTCATCCCTGAGGCGCCATCGACTGAGTCTGAAAATTCCCATAAGTAAATGCTTCTGATAAGTTTTGAACCTATGACCTCCAAGCATGTGCATCTAATGCTTACCCATGGGCACTACTGTGGCTGGTGATGATGGTGACAATGATGACAAAGATGATCCTGATGATGGGATAGAGAAGAAGAAGACGATGACAAAGATGGAGAAGAACAGGAAAAGGAAGAAGAAGAAGAAGTATGAGAAGAAGTTGAGGATGAAGGGGAAAAAATATTCAGAAGAGGAAGAGGGACAGTGGTTATGATGATAGTGCTGAATTTGATCAGTACGTGAAGGAAAGCTGGTAATAAAGTAATGTGTAGAATACTTCAACATCTAGGCTATTATCAACGATAAAAACGACATAAAAAAAAATGATAGGACAATGATTTTTTTTTATGAACATCGTTTGTGTGACAAAAGACTCAGAAGAAAAGAACGCTGTTCAATTGACTACATCTGAAAGAATGAAGGCAAGAAATGCATGAATGAAGTAATAAAAGAATAAAGGAAGAATGAACGTAAAAAAAAAACAACAACATTGAAGTGAAATCGAATGACCATGGTCAAGAATGCTTGTTCATACTTCACAAAGCCCCTAGCTCAGATGAAACATCAGAAGGTATGGGTGGGAGGTGGAGAGGAGAAGAAGCGGGCGAGTGTAGAGGGGTGGTGGGGTGGGGGGGGTGGTGGGGTGGGGGTGGGGGGAAAAGCCGGGCGTTTCCAAGTTGCAGGTTTTATGAGCTGTGATCCAGTCCTCATGCCCCACCACGTATACCCAGATTCTCTACCTTTTGCAGTACCCCCCCCCCCTCCCCAAGGCACACCTACTCATATTCTGGCCAGTTTGTAACCGAACCGTTAGAAAGATTTGAACCCTGAGGCTCTCGCCGCCCATCAGCGGTAGCACATGGACACATTCGCTCAGATTACGGCTACACATCAAAGCCACAATTCTCGCTCCAGCGCATTCTGCAGGAACCTAATCACTCGCCTCTCCAGTCTGCAGCTGTAAGGACATTTCCGTGGCCTCCTTTCCCTCTCCATACCCCCCCCCCCTCCCCCCCCCCAATCCCGACCCGCTCCTCTCCCAGTCATCCTTCCTCTCATATCTCCCATTTCTAGGGGGGGGGGGGGGGGGTAGGTGGTGGTTAGGAGGCCGGGGTCGGGGAGCTGGGGGAGGGGTAAGGGGGAACAGGGTTATGGGTGTCTGTATTTTCCTCTGCATAGCACAGCCCGTCGATTTTTTTTGCCCTTTTGGTTCTATGCAGGGTAGCTTCCTTTGTCTTTTAGTAGGTTCGATCTTTTGAGCGGAGGGGGATTTTGTCATAGCGCATCGCTCTTTCATAGTTTCTTTATGCCAGCATTTACTTTCCTTTTTCCTCCTCTGTCTGTCTGTCTGTCTGTTTGTCTGTTTCGTTCTCTTTCGCTGATATGTACGTTCAGTTCTTTTCTCCTGTCCAGTCGAATCACGTTGGTTTACTTCTGACGGTCTCAAGCTCTACCAAAGGCAAGGCAAGATCGCTTCACTTCCTTCAAGGAGAGAAATATATGTAAACTAGCAACAACTCTGTCAATTAAAGACTGGAATATTGGCGACCTCAACGATGTAGACGAAGGTGCTTTCCGGGACATGGGCTGTATAACAGGTCGCCAAACACAAATCTTTAGGGGGAAAAAAACCCCACTAAGCATTGACAACGTTTTCCTTTTAAAAATGTATGCGTAGTGTGCACCTGTCAGATATACGTGCTGTCAGTTTCTGCTTATTAATTAAAAAGAAATGTTCCAGCAGAGTACCTCAATCGGCTAGGCTATAAGCAACATTACCTTACCATGTAACAGATTTGGGCAATCTTCTCATCCAGAAAACTGTACCAAAGACAGCTTTTGCTTGCATTGCTAGGGAGATTATTCAGGTGCTTTCCATGGATCTTCAGCAAAACCTCTTGCAAGAGAAGAAAAAAAAAAACCCGCAACATTAAAACTAACGTTTTGTTTCAAGAAACATTTTGGCAGGCAAAACAATAAAAGCTGAAAAGTGCGTCCAGTATAGGGTCAAAACACACACACACACACACACACACACACACACACACGCGCGCGCGCGCACGCGCGCGCGCACACATTCTCACACACGCGCGCGCACGCGTATTCTCTCTCTCTCTCTCTCTCTTTCCGAATTATTTTTCATAAAAATGGTAAAGTAATATGCGCTTCAAGAGCATGTCGCAAGCAAGTAAATAAGCCTACGTACGCTGAGACAGACACATAACAGTTCTGAAACCGGGCGTTAACGACTCGTCAGTGTGTCATCTTGACGACGCCAGTAACAAAAATAAGAGCGCTGAATAGTGGCTCCTTTTCTGCTTCTTCTAAGCAGATTACGACACGAACAGCCTCCGTGTTCCCA
>JADBJO010003423.1:117500-125000 GCA_016801955.1 Conus betulinus
TGTTGTTACTACAACTACCGCTCCTACCCCTTATCACTACTGATGTTGATGTGCTACTGCCAATGCTGCTGCTGCTGATACTGCTACTATGCTATTATTATCATTACTGCTACCGCTGCTATTACCACTATTAATGTATATGCTACTACTGCCACTGCTGCTGCTTCTGCTGTCGCTACTGCTGCTTTTCTTTTTCTTCTGATACACTGCAGTTATGCTCTAACTACTGCTGCTGTTGCTATCGTTTTGCTGCATCTGCTGCTACCATTGCTGCTGCTTCTAATATTACCGCTACTCCTACCGCCGCTGCTGCTACTGCTGCTTGTAACACTGCTGCTCTGCTGTTACACTACTATTGCTACTACTGCTTCTGCGACTTCTACTACTACTTCTACTACTACTGCTGCTGCTGCTGCTGCCGCTGCTGTTAATGCTTATGCTGCTGCTGTTGCTTCTGCTGCTACTATTACTTCTACTAAAGCACACTACCACTACTATTACTACTACTGCCGCTGCCATTGTTAATATTACCATTACTGCTGCTGCAGTTACTTCTGCTTCTACAGCTGTTGCTGTTGCCGGTACTACTTCTATTACTGCTGTTGCTGCTGCTGCTGTCATTCTGCTGCTGCTGATACTGCGACTGGTACTTACACTAGTTCTGCTGCTGTTGTTACCAAAACTATTGCTGCTGCTGCAATTGCTACCGCTGCTGCTACTGCTGCTGCTGCTATTTCTATAACTGCTATTGCTACAACTGCTGCTGTTGATACTGTTGCTGCTATTTCTGTTACTCGTATTGCTACTGCTGCTGCTATTGCTACTGCTGCTGCTTCTATTTCTATTACTGGTATTGCTACTGCTGCTTCTATTTCTATTACTGGTATTGCTACTGCTGCTTCTATTTCTATTACTGGTATTGCTACTGCTGCTGTTATTGCTACTGCTGCTGCTGCTATTTCTATTACTCTTATTGCTACTGTTGTTGCTATTGCTACTGCTATTTCTATTATTCTAAGTGCGATTGTTGCTGCTGTTTCTATTACTCGTATTAGTACTCTACTGCTATTGCCACTGCTGCTGCTATTTCTAATAATGATATTGCCACTGCTGCTGCTATTTCTATTACTGGTACTGCTACTGCTGCTGCTGTTTCAATTACTGCTATTGCTGCTGCTGCTGCTGCTGCTACTGTTACTGCTATTTTTATTAATGACATTGCTACTGCTATTGCTACTGCTATTTTTATTACTGGTATTGCTACTGCTGCTGCTATTTCTATTACTGGTATTGCTACTGCTGCTGCTATTGCTACTGCTATTTCTGTTACTGGTATTGCTACTGCTGCTGCTATTGCTACTGCTGCTGCTATTTCCTGTTACTGGTATTGCTACTGCTGCTGCTATTTCTATTACTGGTACTGCTACTACTGCTGCTATTACTACTGTTGCTGCTTATTTCTATTACTTGTAATGCTACCGATGCTGCTATTGCCACTGCTGCTGCTATTTCTATTACTCGTGTTGCTTTTGCTGCTGCTATTTCTATTACTGGTTCTACTACTGTTGCTGCTATTTCTAATACTGCTATTGCTACTGCTGCTGCTGCTTCTATTTCCATTACTGCCATTGCTACTGCTGCTGCAATTGCTACTGCTGCTGCTACTTTTAGAAGTAGACCTGATGAGGGCGCGGCTACTAACTACTACTGATGATCATAGGAGAGTTATCACCACTTTTGTCCCCCTTGCCCCTATTTCTATGGAAGATAATATGCCTAATAATAATAATGACAAAAAGACAAGTAAATATAAAAACCCCACAGAGAGAGAGAGAGAGAGAGAGAGAGAGAGAGAGAGAGAGAGAGAGAGAGAGAGAGAGAGAGAGAGAGAGAGTATGAAGCAAAGCCGAGTATGTCGCTGAAATCTCGCCGTGTGCGGATTACGATACTAGCTGGTTTATAAAGCTTCTGTATGGTGCCCATGGGCCTGTGCAGAGCAATGAGGTACAAAGGTTCCAGAAGGTATAGCCATGATGATAACATGATGATGATAATGCTGATGATAGTGCAATATACAAAATCAGCAATCGTTTACAATGTATTCTGTGTGTCTCTAACATCATCATCTCACATGGGAACCATGTCAATGACAAATCTTCAGGTCCAAAAACTTTGCCCCAAAATACTCTATCTATATTTCAGCACATTGAGAAATACTTGCAGTCTATGGGATTTAAAAAAAAAAATCCTATTCTACTCCAACGTAAACAGCATTTAGCAAATAATATAATGGAATAAACGGCAGGCTCGCTATGTATATTTCCGTCAATTCCAGTTACAGCTAATGATTCAGTTACCAGCAAATTAAAACTGGGCTACTGTGCATAGTTGTTGATTTGACAAACTGATGCATTAAAGTCCTTTATATGTATGTATGTATATATACTGTATGTATGTATGTATGTATGTATAAGAATGAGATAAACAGAAATACGCAGTTGTTTTGAAAAATCTGTGATATATCTGACCTTACTTCAAAAATGAAAAAAAGACAACACACAGACACACACGCGCAACACACACACGCAACACACACACACACACACACACACACACACACACACACACACACAGAGAAATAGACACACCACACACCCACACCCACACACACACACACACACACACACACACACACACACACACACACACACAAAGAGAAAAATAGACGCACCCCTACACACCCAAACACACACACACACACACACACACACACACAAAGAGAAAAATAGACGCACCCCTACACACCCAAACACACACACACACACACACACACACACACACACACACACACACACACCCCCCGGAGGGGAGGAGGCAGGACACAGAGTACATCTTTGCAAACTCTACAAGGGAAGGTAACGCGCCGCCAGCGTGGACTATTCGATTACCAAGCTAAATGTCTGTGACAAAGTAAACGCTGGCCCGATGCCAGCGCTCCAATAATTCAGCCCAGTTTCGATTTCATCATGGGTTAGAATTAAATGAAAATCTTCTCGTCGGAAAATGTAATCTGATACATGGCGCGGAGTTCTCACGGCAAACGAAATTTACAATGCTGCGAATCTTTCACGCGCCATCACATAGAGAGTCGGTCCGAATAATTATTGCCACGCGTTCATTTTCGCTATCCACTGGAAAAAAAAAAATCAAGGATGAGGAAAGACATTAAAAGTGAAGAAAACAGGCGGGTAGGACGAAGGGCAAAACACGTGTGGAGGGGGCGGGAATGTGGAAGACGAAGAAGAAGAAGAAGAAGAAGAAGAAGAAGAAGAATGTGGAAGAAGAAGAAGAAGAAGAAGAAGAAGAAGAAGAAGACGAAGAAGAAGAGGAGGAGGAGGAGGAGATCAATACTCAAATAAATTCCGAACACACACACACACACACACACACACACACACACACACACACATGATCGAACGGACAGACACAAACACGCACGTGCGCACAGAGAGAGAGAGAGTGCGAGAGAGTGAGTGAGAGAAAGAGAGAGAAGGTGGGGGGCGAGAGGAAGGGAGGAGGACAGAGAGAGAGAGAGAGAGAGACAGACAGACAGACAGTCAGACACAAAAGGAGAGACCGTGAGACAAAGAATGAAAAAGAGAGAGAGGTGAGGGGCCACAGAGAGACAGAGAGAGAGAGAGACAGAGACAGACAGACAGACAGACAGACAGACAGACATAGACAGAGACACAGACAGACAGTACATTACCTATGCGCAGTGCTGAGGTAAAATGACGACGAAGGCCGCCCAGATGATGCAGGTGGTGTACATGGTGAAGCCGATGTGCTTGCTCTCGTTGAACGCCTCGGGGATCTTGCGGGTGAGGAAGGCGTACACGGTGCACACGATCACCAGCAGGATGGGGTAGGCCAGCCCGATCATGTAGGAGAAGCCCACCGCCTCCCGGCACACCAGCTGGTGGTCCGCGCGGTTGGAGTAGAACGGGACGGCCAGGGGAGGGGAGATCAGCAGCCAGACCAGGCTGACGATGACCTCCCCTCCCACCAGCGACCCGCAGATGACCAGCTGCGACTCCGGGCTGATGAACTTGGGCCGCTTGGCCGTGCGCTTGCCGGCGCGGAAGATGCGCGCGATGCGGTTGGTCTTGGTCAGGATGGCCGAGTAGCAGATGGAGAAGCACAGGCCCAGGCCCACCTTCTGGGCGCCGCACGTGATCACCGTGGGCTTGGACACCAGCAGGAAGGTCATGGAGTAGCAGAGCAGGATGCCGAAGAGCAGGACGAAGCAGAGCTCGCGCGGCCCGAGGCCTTGACCACGGGGGTGTCCTTGTAGCGCAGGAAGAGCACCACCACGAAGCTGGTGGCCAGGATGCCCAGGGAGGCCAAGGTCATGGCCGCCAGCGCGATGGCGTCCGTGTAGTGCAGGTACACCTGGGGATGGCGATGCACGTGCTCATGTTGTAGCTGGGCACGGTGCCGTGTGCGGGCACTCCTCGCACCTGGAACACATGGTATGGTATGGGCATTAGAGAGAGAGAGAGAGAGAGAGAGAGAGAGAGAGACAGACAGAAAGAGAGAGAGACAGAGAACCTACGCGCAGTACTGAGATAAGTGACGACAAAGGTCGGTGGATATGTTCTATGGAGGTTACTACACGAAGGACGTTGCATGCATATCCCCGCAGGAGAGCAGCTATTGTCTAGAGCCTCGTAACTAGCCCATGTGGACGAGTTGCTTCATCATGTAGAAAAGAACAACGAAACATAAAACGTCTCATTAAAAAGAGAGAGAGAAAAAAAAAAAACAGTTATGAGTCCGTGATTCCTTTAAACGCCGAACGGATCTGCACAGATTCCCCTCTCTGTGTGTCTGTATGTCTATCTGTCGGTCTGTCTGTCAGTCTGTCTGTCTGTCGTTTTTTTCTTTCTCTGTCTCTGTCTCTCTCCATGTCCAATGCCTTTTCCTACAAAAAACAACAAAAGTATAAGACTAATATGGTAGTAAAACCACCAACAAAACCAGGCAACTTCAGACCATCCTGGAACAAAAGCTGGACGAGTTTTGTACCAAATACCTGAGAAAAATCCTGGAATAACTATGTGTCAAACGAAGAAATAAGAGGCAGTCAAATGCCAGCAACATTCCTGTAACAACCACTATGTGCAAGCGGCACCTCCGCTGGCTAGGCCAGGTATGATGACTCCGCAAGACAAGACCTGCACATACGGCCGTCAGTCAAGTGGGTCCCAGAAGGCAAGAAGAGAAGAGAGGGGGACCCGAACTGACTTGGCGGCAAACAGTGGAAAGAGAGCGAGCTACGTCTGGCCCTCAGGAATGTGAGGGAGGTCAGCAGACTGGCGAAGAAGGAGCGATCACAGTGCAGCGCTGGGACCGTCTCATGCGTCTGTCGATGCACGAGCAGCTAAGTTCTAAGGCAAGGTAAAACCACCAATGCTTTCAAGAATCAGTCTGCTTACATGTAATGCGCAAACAGAATCAATCAGTCCCCAGTCCCATTCCCCTAAATACCCCCCCCCTCCCCCCACGAAAACAAACGAACAAACGAAAACCTGCATTGCGAGGTGACAAGACAAAGAAAGAAGAAAACAACCGTATGCCCCAGTCTACAAAGTTATTCTTTCATAAGTCCCCACCCAGCATTCCCCCCATAACCCCCTCTCCTCGCACGAAAACAAACAAACAAACAAGCGAAAATCCAGCTGCATTCCTAGGCATGAAAAAAACAACAAATAACAACAAGACAACAGCAGGATGCAGCTTCCCCACATTACAACAAAAGTTATTCCTTCATAACGTCCGACCACCATGTGAAGGCACAGGGCCAGCTAGGGACGGGCTTCAGCGGACAGGAATCTTTCCGCAAAAAACACACATTATCATTTCAAACTGCGAAACCATTGGGACTAAAGAGGACAGTATCCACCAACTGGACTGAGCAGCTCAAAGTTACCATCTTCAGGCTGCGAACGGGACACTGCCAGCTCCTCTCCCATCTCTCACCTATCAAACTCTCTCATACTGACCAGTGCCCTTGTGGTACAGGCTCCCAACCTCCCACACCCGCATCTTACAGTCCTGCCCCTCCTTTGAAACCTTGAGACGTCAGACGTGGCCCAGTCTGGTTGAGGTCCAGGAGAAGCTGTGTGGACGGTGGGGTCTCAGTGGCCGACTGTGGACTTTGCCTTACTAGCCGGATTGAGGATATAGCATGCCCAGGAAAACGAAAGAAGAAAAAAAAAAAAACTTTGAAAGCAACAACACTGGATGACGCTTGAGGGTCACCCCAGCCACGCACTTGGTCTTGGAGGGCAGGTACTCGTACTGGAGGCAGTCCTTGCAGGTCCAGCAGCACGGGTCACCAGGGAAGGGCTGCTTGTACTGGCGCCGTCCGCAGGGTTTGCTGCACACCGACTCCGGGTGCATGGTCTCGTTCACCTTGAACTGTGGGGTGGAGTTCTGGAACAAAACACACAGACAGCTTTAATGGTAATGAGGTCTGGAACACTCGACAGACTCGCTGTATTCAGCTCTCGGAGAAACAATGAACTGCGATAATGTGTTCTGGGGCAAACGACAGACTGCGATGATTTTTTTGTTTGAGCGAACAACTGATAGAGATGGCGAGTCCTAGAAACAAAAGAGAGGGATGATGCTTTCTGGAACTAACGGCAGAAAGGGCCAATGATTTCGGGGACACGCAACAGAAACACACGCAGAATTTTGGCACGGACAACAGACTGGAATGAGGAATTATGGAACAAACATTAGATAGGGATGAGGAATTTCGGCACGACCAACAGATACGGATGATGAATTATGCAACAAACAACAGACAGGGATGATGAATGCAACAAAACAACATATAGGGATGATGAATTATGCAACAAACGACAGGGATGATGAATTATGCAACAAACAACAGACAGGGATGATAAATTATGCAACAAACAACAGATAGGGATGAGGAATTATGAAACAAACAACAGATGCGGATGATGAACAATAGAACAAACAACAGATAAGAATAACGGATTATGGAACAAACAACAGATAGGAATGATGGACTATGGAACAAACAACAGATAGGAAGGATGAATTATGCAACAAACAGAGGGGGTCGAGGAATTAGAAGAACAAACAACAGACAGGGTTGATGAACAACAGAACAAACAACAGATAGGGATGATGAACTCTGGAACGAACAATAGATAAGTATGAGGAGTTCTCATACCAACAGCAGATTAGGATGAAACAGGGAGAAGCAATTCAGGAACAAACAACAGACAGGAATGAAGAATTCAGGAACAAACAACAGACAGGAATGTATAATTCTGGAACAAACGTTATACTGGAATCAGTGGAACAAACCACAGACAGACACACGCGATAAAAAAACAAATATCTCTCCCTAATTCAGAGTCCCCCCTCCCCCCCCCCCCCCCCCCCACACACACACAC
>JADBJO010003423.1:135000-137500 GCA_016801955.1 Conus betulinus
TGACAGTGACGAGGAGGAAGTCCTACTTGTATACAGACGGGTAGGATTCTGGCGAGGGAAATGGACCACAGTGATGAGGTAGGAGGTCTGCTGTCACACAGACAAGGAGGATCTGTTCTAGTACTGGGGGATTGAACACATTGACAAGCAGTTGAGGACTGAAAGGTACTGCAGCAGAAGATGCCAGTGAAGAATTGCTAATAGGTGTGTGTGTATGTGTGTTTGTGTGTGTGTGTGTGTGTGTGTGTGTGTGTGTGTGTGTGTGTGTGTGTGTGCACACGCACATGCTTGTGTATGTGTCTTATGCATGTGTATGTGTGTGTGTGTGTGTGTGTGTGTGTGTGAGAGAGAGAGAGAGAGAGAGAGAGAGAGAGAGAGAGAGAGAGAGAGAGAGAGAGAGAGAGAGAGAGAGAGAGACTCAACTCTTAACTCAAACCAAATACTTAAATTGCAAAGGCCACCAACCTATCTGCAATGATGTCAAGAACAAAAGTAGAACACACACGGGCTCGGCGCACACACTGAAAATTATGAAGGAAAATATTTGCATAAAAAATGTTCTTCCAGAGAGAGAGAGAGAGTAATGAGTCCTTACTTCAGAAACACCAACTCTAAATTTAGCAATTAATCTTTCAAATGCATGTCCAAATCCAGTTTTTAGATAAGGCTGAATACATTGGAAACTAGAATAATTTCTGCAGAAATCATACCATTCACTGGCTTGGATATGGTCGTCTCACATTTGCCATCTACAGTCAATCAACCTTTGTCGAAAAGCACGAATAAACTGTACTTGATTTCAACACACTCTGCGTCCAGACCTAGAAGAGAGAGAGAGAGAGAGTCTGTTCTTTTAGAGCAGATGCTACAAATTTCCAAACTGACCGATTAACAATAAACAAGTAGGGTAAGTCTTGTTCCCATAAGAAAACCCAACACAGAGTAACTTTTATTCAAGACCGGCACAGCCTTTTAAACTTGAATAAAGTCAGACAAATACAAACAATCTAATAGTGGGGGAAAAACAAGCGCAGACCTACGACCCCTCTGTCATCACAGTAATGACTTGGCAAAAATTTGAACTTAAGGGGGGTGGGGGGTGAAGATGAAGAAAATGGGAAGATAAGATTAAGAAAATATATTACAGATATGAAAACTCTCCACTGGCTGCACGAGGGAACCATCATAATCCCCCTTGAAAGGCAGATCTTTTTGTATTGCCTGCTCCTAGGCTTTTTCGTCTGCTGGATCAGACTCATCAGACGGCTGATCGTGTCTGTGCTTCTGGCGTCAAATAGAGACACACCACAGTCCATAATACTGTGGTGTTCTCATCACCAAGGGTTAAAAAAAAAAAAAAAAAAAAAGGAATCCAACAGCATCCCCAAAGCAGCCAGCGAAGAGCAGTAAATGGAACAAAACAAAAGTGCGGGGAGGAAAAAAGTTGCTGAAAAACTAAAGACATTATGCAAACAGTATAAAATGTAGGGGGGCAATCTTTAAGCCTACGTCTGATAATCCACCCAAGGATGCAAGGGAGATTAAAAGACAAACACACAGACGGACAGAAACAAATACAAATAACCTCGATTTAATTGAAATAAAGCTTGAAAATAAGATGGGGCAGGGAAAAATAAACAATTAGTAAACAAGTAGCGTAAGTCTTGCTCCCATAGGAAAACCTAACACAGAGTAACTTTTATTCAAGACTGACACAGCCTTTTAAACCTGAATAAAGTCAGACAAATACAAAGACGAACAATCTAATAGTGGGGGAAAAAGCGCAGGCCCACAACCCCTCCGTCATCACAGTAATGACTTGGCAAAGATTTGAACTTAAGGCGGGGTGGGGGGTGGGGTGGGGTTGAAGATGAAGAAAATGGGAAGATAAGATTAAGAAAACATATTGTAAATATGAAAACTCTCCACTGGCTGCATGAGGAACCATCATAATCCCTCTTGAAGGAAGATCTATTTGTATTGTCTGCTTCTAGGCCTTTCGTCCGCTGGGTCGGACTCATCAGGGAGACACGGCTGATTGTGTCTGTGCTCCTGGCGTCAAGCAGAGACAACGACAGTCCATAATACTGTGGTGTTGTCACACCAAGGGTTCGAAAAAAGAATCCAACAGCACCCCCAACTATGACTTTTGATATTTATAATATATTTTCTTAAACAAAGTTTTTATTTTTAACAAAACTTCGTGTGTGTGTGTGTGTGTGTGTGTGTGTGTGTGTGTGTGTGTGTGTGTGTGTGTGTGTGTGTGTGTGTGTGTGCACGCGCGTCCGCACATAGGCAAGAGCCTGCGCTGTTGGAGTGAATACCCCATGTCTCCATACTGACCGAAGTGAGCGTAGAGATGCTGGGAGGAGGAAGAACGGCATGAGAACGACGTGACGATCAGGCACACTGTAGCACTGGCTGGGCAACAGTGATGTTATTGTCAACGCCAGAAATGTCTTTAAACGTACAGGAACAGCCTCTACAGTGACCGGACTGT
>JADBJO010003423.1:145000-152500 GCA_016801955.1 Conus betulinus
ACTGTCATTCCAAATGCAGCACATTCTCAGCAAACTGCTCCATTCTTCTGTGTTTCCGTCTGTTTGTCTGTCTGTATGGCTACGTCTTTTCTCTTTCTGATTTTTTTTTTTAGTCCTTTCCTTTCCTTTTCTCTCACCCGCTCTCTTATCACCTCCCTCGTTTCCTTTCTTCTTCATCCCTCTCTCTCTCTCTCTGCTTTCCTTCTTCCTCTCTCTCTCTCTCTCTCTGCTTTCCTTCTCTCTCTCTCTCTCTCTCTCTCTCTCTCTCTCTCTCTCTCTCTCTCAATCACCGAGGCACATTTCCCTCCATTATTTGCTTCCTTTTTTTTTTTTTTCTTTCTGTCTCTCTCATTTCTTTTCCTCTTTATTCTCTTTTCCCCCCGCCTCCACCTCTCCCTCCCCCAGTCCCGGTAATTTTCTATTGTCCCCCCTTTCCCTTCTCCCCTCCCTGCTGCCTCTGCTCTCTGTCATTTTTCCTTCCTTAAGTCGTTTGTCAGGATCTGGTAGCAGTAGGCGCTGTGGACTACAACGAAGACATAAAACATCTGTCAAAAGCTGATCAACACCATCCACTGTGTTCCAAAGCGACTAGGGCTGCGCTCACACACGGTGCTATTAGAGAGTGGCTCCGTCCTTGAGGTGGAATTTGTTGGGGTCTACAGTGTTTCCCACTCTTTCGTTTTGATTTTCAGCATGTTCCTGGAGCACGTCATGACTGGTGGACGTGACGATCACGCCAGCACGGTCAGCAACGGAGGAAGAAGAAGCGTCACGAACCTCCGACTCCGAAATGACATCGATGTCCTGTCAGTCACCGAACAAGAACTCCCTGAGCTTCTTACACAAAGACCAGTTGAAACATCAACCAGAAATGGCTGGGATTTCATCGCTGAGAAGAGCGAGCTGATGGCCTGACAGCAGTTCTGATATGACTATCCATGTGGAACGAGCGATCTGCAAGACACCGTTCAACAGTTCACTTACTTGGAATCTGCCATCATCAATGAGGGGTCTAGACCTGGTAGTTTCTCCAGGGCAGCCCCAGACAATATCAGCACTGTCCATGCAAAAAAAACTGTGTGTAAGGGCAACAACATCGTGAAACACCAGATTAGTCTCCTGACTGCAATGGCATGTTCCCATCTCCCTATACACGTGCAAGGCATAGACCTTCATAGAAGGTTTGGATGAAGCGTTGTTTCTGTCAGACGCTAAGCATCAGATGTACTGATCATATCACCAGTCAGCAAATGCGTCAAGCAAAGCAAGCAGCTAGCAGGACTACATGAAGATCTACAAGCGACATCAGTGAGAACAGGACAATACGTTGGTGTGGCTGTGGCCCTACAGCAAGATCTAATGGCCTTGCTACAACAACCCTACAGAAAACTGGTGAAGCAGACAGACTGAAAAAGAAGACCCTCTTCAACCCCCCCCTCCCACCAAGCGCGAGCGCGAACACACGCACACACACGCACGCACGCACGCACACACACACACACACACACACACACACACACACACACACACACACACACACAACACACACACACACACACACACACACACACACACACACACACACACACACACACACATACGCATCAAACAAAACAAAGAACGAAAAGCACACAAGCAATCAAACAAAAACGATGGACTGACAACGCTGCACAATTGGCAGGAAAACCCATTTACAGAGACCAAAACCCTGGGACACACAACCGACAGAACCGGAGGAACTTTGTAAACTGTTCCTCAGTTGGGTGTTCCTCTGAGTCCCCACAGAATTCAGAGAGAGAGAGAGAGAGAGAGAGAGAGAGAGAGAGAGAGAGAGAGAGAGAGAGAGAGAGAGAGAGAGAGAGAGAGAGAGAGAGAGAGAGATTTCTCTTCTTCTTCGTCCCTCTCTCACTCCCTGCGCTGCTTCTTTTCTTGCCCTTTCTATCTCTGCATAGTTCTCTCCCACCCCCACCCCTCTCCTCTCTCTCTCTTTCTCTCTCTCAATTTTTTTTTGTACTTACCCCGCCCAAACATCTATTGATCAAGCAGGTTTGTTGGATGTTTGTATTTCCCTGGGAAGGCACAACTTTGCATTCCAGATGCGGATTATTTTAGGACGAGGGAGGAAAGAGAGGACAGGGGGGCAGAGAAGGTGGTGGTGAGGACACTGATGGGGGGGGGGGGGGGGGGGGGGGGGGGGGCAGGCGATTTGAAACTTTGTGCTGAGGAGCGAACGGCTTTGGAGATACACTTCAGGGAAACTGTTTAGGCTGATCGTAGACATGGATACTTAAATAGCTATGATAGTAAAAACTGACCATTTTAGCCTACTGATCGCGATTTGTGGCACACGATAATACGTCGCCTGAAACCGCTCATCGAATGATTTCTTATAATAGCCACGTCTTGTGAGATTTATCTTCCCCTGGCAAAATGGTGGCCGCCAGTTTTGACCCGATGGTTCACTGACTTGCCGTGCTTGATGGCGAGATTTTCAGAATGTCATCACCGCGGGAAATCACAACAAACAAAATGCATGAGAAACAAATCATGGACTGAGGCTGCCGAAGCAGATGTTGGTTATGCAAAACATCATATGAAAATAAAACACACAATTGATTTTTTTTTTAAATCGCCGCTTGTATGACTCGACCTCGCAATGTGGCGGTCACTGTGGTACAGGTGTCCGATATCTTCCTCAAAACGTTAACAAGTTTCTCACAACAATGCTTTACTTAACGTGTACAGACTGAGAGTGTCAACGCACCAAACGTTAGAACGCCAACAAACCCTAGCGCCTTTGTATCGAACGCAACAAATATTCAGATGAGCGAGAGAATGTCCATCGGTAAATGAACACACAGACAGTGCGTGGCGTATGAGAGTTTGTTGGAAGACAGAAGTGCAGTGAGAAAGTGGGGAAAAATGGGAGGACGGAGGCCCCACTTATCCCCCCCCCCCCCCCCCCCCCAAAAAAAAAAGTGGGAAAAAGTGGGAGGATAGAGCCCCCCCCACCCCACCTCCCACCCCCGTTCCTTTACCAACCAACCAGCCAGCCAATCAATCAAACTTATACGGACAACTAGTATTGGGGTACAATTCCCAGGAAGAAAGCTTATGAAAAAAAATCATCAAAACGGCCTGTAAATAGAAGCTATGCGAACCACTACTTGCAACACGCAAAACATGTCAAAAGTATAAGTCTGAACAATATAACGATAGATCTCCACCCCACTACCCCCCCTGCCATCACGGAAAACCAGCAACAAAAGATGCATCCTTGTCATCAAGATTTAGACTGATAGTCAACCGTCTGTTTTTCAGTTAAGCGCCACATTGACCAACGCACTGACGTTGGGCACTCAGCAGCAGAAGAATAAAAAGAAGCCACGGTTATTTTAGCTAAAGAAGACAGCGGGTCGGCCATTTTTCTTTTAACTTTTGATAAAGTGTTTTTCTTCCCACTCACGTGACAAAGAGGCGTTCGCTGATTGGGTGTCACCCTGGCTAGGATAGATAAAAGGAGGAACGAGTTCAGATCAGAAAATACTCAGACTAGAAAGTATTCGCTATTTAGCAAGGCCATTTTGTAAACTGTCGTGTGCTACAACAGGCGAGGACAGGACAGGATGGTCACATTTTGTACGATGTGTATGGACGGTCTTAGGACGAAACAAGTTACTCTTTTTATTTCTGCAGTGTGTGTGTGTGTGTGTGTGTGTGTGTGTGTGTGTGGGTGCGCGCGCGCGCGCGCGTGCGTGCGTGCGTGCGTGCGTGCGTGCGTGCGTGCGTGTGTGTGTGTGTGTGTGTGTGTGTACGCGCGCTGCACGCGTGTTATATAAAACTCTGTTCTTCATCAATAATAGCAAATTCTATGTCATATTTATGAATGGCAGCGCATTTCACACTGGAATACTACCTTGACAAAGAAGTAAACCAACTGCCTCGCCAAACAAACAGTGGGTGGTAAATGCAAACGTGAATAAAGAACAAACTACAGGCTAGCTAATCAACGAACAACCTAACGACCAAATTACCTTTCCACTCACTCACTAAACTAATGTCTTCAGACAATTCTAAACAATGCAATGACAAACAAACAATTATAGAAACAAATGTATGAACGAAACAAACGAGGGCTCTCGAAGCTGTTACTATGTACAGGCCTACAGCTCTTTGACAACACAACAACAACAACAACAACAACAACGACAACGAACACACACACACACACACACACACACACACACACACACACACACACACACACATTTAGCTACCACAAATGCAGAGAAGCCGATTGCGCTGGTCTGAATGCGTGGAACAAAAACACCGCAGCTCTCTCTCTCTCTCTCTCTCTCTCTCTCTCTCTCTCTCTCTCTCTCCTCTCTCTCTCTCTCTCTCTCTCTCTCTCTCGTCCGCACTGATTGGAACACAGACCGAAGAATTCCATACAAGAAGACAACTACTAACACACAACATGGTCATAATTTTCCCCCCCACTTCATTCGGCAAGTCCACCTGCCATCGTAAACTGTGGCTAAAGTTCACTGGTGAGGCTTCCTAATTTCACTGATCGAAGTCAAAATGGATGCAACGGCTCCTGGACAGCTTCATTCAGAGAACAACCCCCCCCACCTGATGCCCTCTTCCTCCTCCTCAATAATACGAAGAAAAGAAAAAAAAAAAAAAAAAAAAAGTAAACAAACAAAACTCGGGTCAATTTCATTGAAAAATGATGTATGTATGTATGCATGTATGTATGTATGTATACGTGTACATGTGTGTTTCGCATGCATATATGTGTGTGTGTGTGTGTGTGTGTGTATGTATGTATGTACGTACGTACGTAGGTACGTACGTACGTATGTATGTATATATGTACGTATGTCTGTATGTATGCACTTATCCATGTATGTATATATGTATGCATGCATGCATGCATGTATGTGCGTGCGTGCGTACGTGCGTGCGTGCAAGTGTGTGTGTGTGTGTGTGTGTGTGTGTGTGTGTTGTGTGTGTGTGTATGTGTGGATGTAAGTATGTTTGTATGCATGTGTCGATATATGTATGTACACACACACACACACACACACACACACACACACACACACACACACACACACACGCACACACACACACACACACACACACACACATATGCAGAGGAATGCACTCACACATATACGCCCACGCGCGCACGATTTATGCACATACTAGTGAACACACAAGACACAGATACACACACACACACATACGCACGCACGCACACGCACGCACGCACGCACGCACGCACACACACACACACACACACACACACACACACACCACACACACACACACACACACACATTCTGTCCAATCTGCGTTATACAGTCCCTCCTTTCGAATTTTCGAATTTTCCTTTGAGTCTCTCCATTTTGTGGTTCCCTGAAGCTCCTCTGTACAAGGTGCCCCTTCTTTCAGTTCCCTCTCCTTCTCCCCTTCTCCCCCCCCCCCCCCCCCCCAACCCTCCAACAGCAGAGAAGAGCGAGGAGGGGGAGAGGAGTAGGGAAGAGATGGGGAGAGACGGGGAGGAGAGACGAGAGGAGCGGGAGGAGACGAGAGATGACGATTGAGAGGAGCGGGAGAGCGAGAGAGGAGAGGGAGGGGTGATTAGAGGTGAGACGTGGGAAATGGGAGAGGGAGAGGGGGGAGAGGGAGAAGAGATGAGGGAGGGCGAGAGAGCGGAGGAGAGAGAAAGCCCGGACAGAGAGGGGAGGAGAGAGTGAGGAGAGTAGAGAGGAGAGGAAGGGAGAGGGGGCGATGCAGAGGAGAGAGGGGAGAGGAGGAGTAGGGAGAGGGAGAGGGATAGGAGGTGGCGAGGAGAGAGGAGAAGGGAGAGGAGGGTAGAGGATAAAAGGATAGGGAGAAGGACATGAAGAGGGAAAGAGGAAAATGAAGGGACAAGGGGAGGGGAAGAATGAGAGGGAAAGAAAGGGGAGAGGGGAGGGGAGAGAGAGAAGAGAGAAAGAGGGGAAAAGGAAAGAGAAAGGGGAGGGGGGACATAGGGGAAAGAAGGGGGAAAGAAAGGGGAAAAGGGGAGGGGAGGGGGGGAGGAAGGGGAGAGGGAAGGGAGAGAGAGGGAAGGGAAAAGAAGAGGGAAGGGGAGGAAGGGGAGGGGGGGAAAAGGAGAGAGGGGAAGGAAGGGAGGGAGGGGGGGGGAAGAGGGGGGGAGGGGGGGAAGAAAGAGGAGGGGGGGGGGGAAGGGGGGGGAAGGGGGGGGGAAAAAAGGAAAGAAGAGGGGGAGAAGAGAGGAAAAAAGGGGGGGAAGAGGGAAGAAGAGAGAGGGAGGGAAAAGAAAAAAAAAAAAGAGGGGGAGGGGAAAGGAAAGGGGGGAGGGAAAAAGAGGGGAAGAAAAAAGGGAGGAGGGAAAAGGGGGAAGAGAAAAAAGAGAAGGAAGGGAGGAGGAAGAAGAAAGAAGGAAAAGGAAGAAGGGAAGGGGGAAAGAGAGGGGGGGAGGGGGGGGAAAAAGGGGAGGGGAGAGGAGAAAAAGGAAAGGGGAAAAAAAAAAAAAGAGGGAAAAAAGGAAAAAGGGGGGGGAGGAGGGAAAAAAAGAGGAAAGAGGGAGGGGGAGGGGGGGAAAGGGAGAGAGAAGGAAGAAAAGGAATGAGGGGGGGAAAAAGAGAGGAGAAGAAGGAAAAAAGGGAAGGAAGGGGGAGAAGGGAGGGAAGGAAAGAGGAAGAAGGAAAAAAGGGGGGGGGGGGAAAGGAAGGAAAAGAGAGGGAGAAGGGGGAAGAAATGAAAGGAGGAAGGAGGGAAGAAGGGGGAGGGGAAAGAAAAGAGGAAGGGGGGAAAAGAGGGGGAAGACAAGGGAAAGGAAAGAGAGGGAAACAGGGGAAAGGATAGAAAGGAAAAAGGGAAGAGAGAAGAAAAGAGGGGAGAGGGGAGAGTAAAGAGGGGGAAAGGGAGAAAAGGGGGAGGGGAAAAAGAAAAAAAGACTAAGAACAGAAAGGGGAGGAGGTCGAAAAAAAAGGAAAAAACGAAGGGGGGGAGAGAAAAAAAGAGAGAAGGAGAGGAAAAAGGAAAGGAGAGGGGAGAGGATGTTTATAAGAGGATGGAAAAAAAGAGGAAGAAAGCGGGAAAGGGGAAGAGGGGGAAGGGAGAAAGAAGAAGGAGGAGAGAGGAAGAAAAAGGAGTGGGAGAGAAAGAAGGGAGAGAGGGGAAGGGGGGAGAAAGGAGAGGAAGAGAAGAGGGGGGAAGGAATAGGGGAAGAAGGAGAGGGAGAAGGGAAGGAGGGGAAAAAGAGTTAATGGGAAAGGTACGGGGAAAGGAGGGAGAGAGGGGGAGAGAGGGAAAAGAGGGAAAAGAAAAGGAAGGGAGGAAGGAAAGAGAGGGAAGGTAAAAAAAGAAGAGGGGACGGAAAAGGAAAGGGGGAGGAGGGGGAGAAAGAAAGGGGGAAGAAAGGGAGAAGGAAAAGGGGGAGAAGGAGGGTGGAGAGAAGAAGGGGAAGAGATGAGACTG
>JADBJO010003423.1:167500-170000 GCA_016801955.1 Conus betulinus
GTGCTTGTTAGACTATATTCAAGACCGAAGAGGCTGTGCCAGTCTTGACTAAGCGTCAGTTTGTATTTGTTCATTTCTCCGGGCGTTGCTGCTTTGTTGGTGCGTCAGGTACAGGGTATATGGGCAAGCTTGGCACGTCCTTTTGGGGGATGACTCCTTGTTTGTTCTGTGTGCTCTGTCTTGTCATTTCTGCCAGGTAATTTGGTGTTGAATGCAACATGCATTTGGAGTCACGGCACTGTAACTATATCATCATGGGAGCAAGAGTTACCCTACTTGTTTCTTATTTTCATATAAAACGAGTGTGGTTTCGGCATGGATATCGCATTTTGTCACATCTGAAGAGTTTGGCTGGTTGACATATTTCCCAGTCGTAATTAACAAACATTCATATGAAAGAAAATCTTAAATGAGGCAGGGAACAGTAAACAGTAAGCAACAAACAAGTAGGGCAACTCTTGCTTCCAAGATGAAATATCTACATACCCATAACTCTAAGCGAATGTCGTTTACAACACAGAATCGCCTAGCAGACATGACAGCACAGAGCACACAGAACAATCACGGAAATCTTCCCCCAAAAGAATGCTCCATGCTTGTCTATATACCCCGCGCTGGACACATCTATACAGCAAGAACAACTGGAGAAATGAACAAATACAAATTAACGTTTAACCTTGTTCAAGACTGGCACAGCGTTCTCGATCTTGAATATAGTCAGACGAGTACATGGACGGACGGTAACAAAAACAATGAATGATGGTACGTTTTAAAAATTCAGCTGTTACACCTTAGGCATACCTCAAATGTATTTCAAAGATTGCCCAGCTCACTCTGGCCATGGGAACGTCGTTCACCATACAGCAAAATGCACAAGGTACACACCACTACCTCCAAGCCATTTACATGTATTTCACGTGAGCAGGATCCACATTTTGGAAACAACCTCCACTACTATATGATTTGATTTTTAAAAAAACAAGAGAGATCAATAATCCTCCATTTAACCTGATCGCCGGAAAACGGAAGTAGCTTCAGAGCTTGATCTGTGTTGTATTTCCTGTGTGCCTGACGTCCTCATCTCTCCTCATGACTTGCTCAGCATGCAATGGCTCATCATTCTGTCTTTCTGTCTATCTCTCTGAGTGAATGAGTGAGCAAGCGTATGCCTCTGTGTGTGTGTGTGTGTGTGTGTGTGTATGTGTGTGCGCGCGTGCGTCCGTGCGTGCGCGCGCGCGCGCGCGCCCGCGTGTGTATGTGTGTGTGTGTTGTGTTGTGTGTGTGTGTGTGTGTGTGTGTGTGTGTGTGTGTGTGTGTGTGTGTGTGTGCATGTGTATGTGTGTGTGTGTGTGTGTGTGCGTGAGTGTGTGTGTGTGTGTGTGTGTGTGTGTGTGTGTGTGTGTGTGTGTGTGTGTGCACCTCCTCCTCCCGCCAACTTAAAGAGAGAGAGAGAGAGAGAGAGAGAGAGAGAGAGAGGAGAGAGAGATAACAGATGAATGAATGAATGAATGAATGAATAAATGAATGAACGAACGGGCAAATGACAATCCAAGAAACAGAAAGCGCATATGGGAAACACCATCGCAATGCGGAAACCCGATCACGTAACCAATCAACCAACATCCAACACTGAAGTGACTGCTAATGTGATTGCCCCCCCAAAATGTTACTCCACATACATCAGGACTTCCGTTCTCGACAGCTGAAGTGTCGCTGGAAGTCACTCGCACGTTTTCTCTGTTAGTGTGTGAAAGCTGTCCACATTTCGTGTCATTTTGTGAAAGTACTCTAGTATGTCACCGACAGTCACGTTTTCTGGCGGGTCGTTTTTAGTAACCTGAAGAGGGCTTTTAGCGAACACCTAAGACTACGTTTACTCTCTCTTTCTCCGTTGCCATTATAATCCAGGAAGGTTCCAGCAACGTACATATCCTGATCCTGATCCTGTATGTTGTTCATGGTACCTGAAAAAAAAAAACAACAACAGTCTTTTGGGTTGATCTAGACAATGCAAATCATGACCGCATCCTGCTGTCATCATCTCTTCAGTCTTGCGTTGTGTAGTGGTCTGTGCCACTAACCGGAGGCCCGTCCTCTTCACAAATTCACACCACAGAACTCGTCCACAGTCTCCATCAGCAGCTGGCTTCACTGATTCGAAGTCCAACATCAACCCTTCATCGTGTGAGCAGCCGTCGCTGACTTTTTTTTTTTTTGGTGACACTGCTCCGCTTCGACCTCTTTTTGCTTGTCGCTCGGCCGAGCGTCGCGTGCAGGCTAAGATACAGATGGGGGGAGGCGGTGGGGAGGGGGGGGGGGGGGGGGGGGGGGGGGGGGGGGGGGGAGGGGGAAGATGGCTATTACATTTACAATTGTAACAGCAAGCAGCAGCAGCAGGCTTTTTGCTGGTTTTGTCACCATGGTAACAAAGTAAACTCGGTGGTGTCGAAAAAAAAAAAAGGATGGAGAAAATATAAATCTTTACTTCGCCTTTTTTATC
>JADBJO010003423.1:175000-177500 GCA_016801955.1 Conus betulinus
AGAGAGAGAGAGAGAGAGAGAGAGAGAGAGAGAGAGAGAGAGAGAGAGAGAGAGAGAGACAGAGAGAGAGAGAGAGCGAGAGCGAGCAGGAGAGAGAGAGAGAGAGAGAGAGAGAGAGAGAGAGAGAGAGAGAGAGAGAGAGAGAGAGGATTTTTTTTTTCACATTGGAATCATACTGTCTTTACTGAACGAAAAGGTCTTGTGAGAAGGCGGACAGACAGGTGTGACAACATACAATATTAAAGCGAATATAAACGCAGAACAATATACCACAGAGAAGTGAATTACATTTGTGTATGTAATATTACTCATACCCACATATCAGCCGCCATGGCGAAGTGGCTAACGAGGAACTTTGTGGGCTACGAGTTTTCTGAGTTTCATTTCAATTTGATTCATTTATTTTTCTTTGTATGTCTTTTTTTTTTTTTTTCAATTTTCGGCCTCGACCGGCTCCAGCCCATAGCAGATTTTGCTTTGGGTTCCATTTGGGAAGAACTGGAACCACACGGTCGAGCTTCATCCACAGGATTGAGGCGTCTCTGACAGTGTTGGCAAAATTTCCCGACCCAACACTGCAGGTATTCGTATCTGTTGGAATGGTTGACGCCGGTATGTATTACGACATTCAGCAAAACGTACACTGCAACTATGTCACGTGGTCACTGACGAAACTGAACTCTATAACATTATCCTCCTCCTCTTGTTGTTCGTCCTCTTCCTCCCCCCTTCTCATCATCATTACAGTCAGCATGAAAAGTCCGAAATTCTGCAGTCCCTCACTCCTAACTGTCATGGTGACCTCAGGTAGGACCAAAGGTTAACCTGACAATGCATACGGTTTCAGTTAAGTAGCTGTGTTTTTCTCTCTATCATCCATGCCCTTGGTTGAGTTTGTGTCGGGGGTCGTTTGGTATCAGCAAGTTCATGGAGACTGTGGCAAGACGGACATGGTGGCATTCTCCGGAGGGATACGTTCATTCAAGCTGGCGCCCCAAATAAGTATCGTCGGCATGGCGTTTAAGAAGTGCCCCGCGTGTGTTGAATAAGATCAGGCACCACTGAACCATTTGCCTATGGCCCTTGTATTTCCTATGTACATAGACGCATTTGAAGGAAACCTGAACAGTCAATAATTTATACATTTAATGTATTTTTTATATAAACAAGGGCTACATGCTTGTCTCGTCTTATAAACTTTAATGGATGCATAAATGGAAACATTCAGGAAATGCTTTATGGCAAAACTATGTTCATGTCCCTTAAACTGCATACTGCTTAATCAGCATATGCCAGCAACTTCATGTTCAAAATATTTTGAACACATTACAACTGCGAGCAGATACGTTTAAAGTAACAGGCTCTATTCCGCAAACACAGAATCCCTTCAAACAGATCATTAACCTGAATACCTTTCGCAAAAAAAAAAAAAAAAAAAAAAAAAAAAAAACAGCCAACACCACGTCTTCATTGGATTCAAAAAGATCTGGACAAGAGCAAGAGAATTACTTAAACTGCAAAAGAATGAGAATATTAGCGGGCTCAAAAGACACCCTTGTTTTACATCACAATGGCGACACCAAAATTCTGTGCATGTATTCTGATTTGGAACCATGCAAACACCAAGTCATAATTCTTTGCAGACCTCCATACAGGGTGCAACTCCCCCCCCCCCCCCCCCCCCCCCCCCCCCCCCCCCCCCCCCCCCCCCACACACACACACACACACACACACTTCTAGATAAAACGTTTTATGAAATATTTTGATTGATAGTATCAAACGGCTTCGTAAAATCCACCAGCACATCAAGGTGTCTAGTGTTACACAGTATTTGTTTTCTCCATGTATGTATGCAGTGTACAAAGCATGGTCTACAGTGAAGCAATTTGATCCGAAACAAGCGTTCTGTTTTCGATGACCCTTTCTTCTCTTTCAATCCATTTTTGTTAATCTTTTATTCGGAATGTGTGTATATACAGTGTTTTGTGTACTTGTAGGTGTTATTCTACAGTAATCGTCCGGGTAACCGACATGTACTTTTGTTTAAACTGGGCTATAGATCTGTATCACTCCGTGGGAAATGTACCAGTTTAAAACAATTTAAAGAATGTCGGTCACTTTTCCAGTTACACGCATCAACATCTCTCTAATTTGTATTTGTCGTGTCTTGACACCCTGTCTCGAGTTTAGATTCTTCTTGATGCTGGCTGTGACTCCAATCATTGAAAAGTGGGTCACAGATGCTGTCCAAATCAGTTTGAGTTTTTCAGCGCTTCCATCGTTTCTTCTTCTTCACCTTGTTGTTGCTATTGTTGTTGTTGTTGTTGTCGTCGTTCTTCTTCTTCTACTACTTCTTCTCCTTCTTCCTTGTCCTCCACTTCCACTTCTCTTCTTCTTCTTCCTCTTCTTCTCCTCTCCTCTCCTCCTCCTCCCGCTTTCCCCCCTTAAATTACAAGGGAGCCAGTGGGGCTGGCAGTGTCGCACAATTCACCAGGCTCC
>JADBJO010003423.1:195000-200000 GCA_016801955.1 Conus betulinus
TTTTTTTTTTTTTCTTATAAGTCTGTTTCAATTTCCACCTGCAGTCATCTCTCTTTTGAAATATTCCGTTCTCACTTTGAAAGTAACTTTGAAATATTCCGTTCTCACTTTGAAAGTAACTTTGAAATGTTCCGTTCTCACTTTGAAAGTAACTTTGAAATGTTCCGTTCTCACTTTGAAAGTAACTTTGAAATGTTCCGTTCTCACTTTGAAACTAACTTTGAAATGTTTCGTTTCTCACTTTGACACTAACTTTGAAATGTTTCGTTCTCACTTTGACACTAACTTTGAAATGTTTCGTTCTCACTTTGACACTAACTTTGAAATGTTTCGTTCTCACTTTGAAACTAACTTTGAAATGTTTCGTTCTCTTCATCTACAGCTTGTTTAAAACTCCGCATTTACTCTTCTTTCCTCAGACCTCTGTTTCTTTTTTTTTTTTCCCCGCGGGAACATTCCTTTCTCTTTGTCTACACCATGTTTAGTGCCCAACAAGGATTTCCTCCCTGTCAAGACACCAGTTTTCAAAGATGATAGGAGATGGGAGGCCAGAGAGGCCCCAAGGTACTGACAGTGATGTCAAAAGTCTCTGCACGCAGCGTAGCGTGGTCTGTCTGTCTGTCTGTCTGTCTGTTAACTGTCAGGTCTTCAGTAACTTTCTTTTTTTTTTTTTCTTTTTTTTTTTTGACTGCAGGGTTTGCTGGAACAATCAGTGTCTGGGAATCAATACATGTTCAAGTTTTCTGGATGAAAAGTGACTTCAACCACGTATTCTTTTTTTTCTTTTTCTTTCTTTCTTTCCTTTTTTCTTCCTTTTCTTCTCGTTGTTGTTGCTGTTGTTCTTTTTCTTCTTGTCATTGTCGTTTTTGTTGTGTTGTTGTTGTTGTCGTTCTTCTTCTTCTTCTTCTTCTCCTCCTCCTCCTTCCTCTCCTCCCCCCCCCCCTCCTCCCCCTCCTTCCCCCCCCCCCCCCCCCCCTTCCCCTCTCCCCCTTCTCTTCTCCTCTTTCTCTTCTTTTCTCTTCTTCTCGTCCTCCTCTTCTTCTGTCTCCTCATTATTTGTCTTTTCTTATTCTTCTTCTTCTTCTTCTACTTCTTCATTTTCTCCTTCTCCCTCCTTCTTCTTCTTCTTGCTCGTCTTCTGGTCCTTATCCTCTCCTCCTTTTCCTCTTCTTCTTCTCCTTTCTTCTTTTGCTCCTCCTCCTCCTCCTCCTCCTCCTTCTTCTTCATCATCTTCTTTTCTTCTTCCTTCTTCTTCTTCTTCTCCTCCTCCTCCTTTATCTTCTTGTTCTTCTTCTTGTTCTTGTTCTTCTTGTTCTTCGACTAGATCTCCGAGGCTCACCATCCGGTCAGGTTTTTGAGTATGGGGACGTTTTGATGCCATCCGATAGATAACCACACACCATTTTTCAGGGCTGATATAAAAAATACGCACTATCCATCCTAAAAAAACAAACAAACAAACAAACAAACAAAAACGCGACGGACTACTCTCTTCCATGAATCATGGGATGGAGTTGAAACGCGCATTCAAAATTTTTTTTTTTTCATACATGCGCACCTCAGATCTCGGTTTAAAGACACTTGCAGGAGGCACACTCTCCTTCCGCCTGGACTGACCCCAACGCGCACGTGCTGAACCTCAGCTCCTTGGAACACGTGAGCATGCTTCCTCGCCCAAGAGCAGCCAGATTCCAAACAATGCTGCGCTGCTGAAGGGAGAAACCGTTCGGGCGAGTCACAGACAACAAACGAGCAATGCATTGTAAAACAGAACCTGGTCGTCCAGTAACTCAAAAAGACAGCCACTAGAGCAACAACGAATGTGAGCCCAGAGTTCTTGAATGCTTGTTCCGGCACCAGAGCAGCAAGGAATGTAAGCCCCGAGTGCTTGAATGCTTGTTTTTATGTTCCTAGAATATGGCTGTAAGGGACTGGAAAGTGAAGAAGAAAGAACAGAAAAGAAATGGTAACCAAAAAAAAAAAAAAACAACAACACAAAACAAACAAACAAAAAAAACAAAACAAAACAACAACAACAACAGCAACAACAACAAAACCGGGAGGGGATATATACTGACACGTGTGAACTTCCACAACTTTACCCTCTTCACGTCGAGGAGCAGGAAATGTACATATACAAATACATGATATACCTCCCGCAACTCTTATCTTATTTACTCCAAGCAGAACAAAAAAAAAAAAGTATAGGCTCGTTTTCGTACTCATGTTTAGACGTGATTGTGTGCGAAAAGAAGATGTTACCAGAACATTATACACATAATAATTACTTTCATGACAGCTATATTGTCAATTATACTTTGATCGGACCGTGCAGACTGAATTGAACACGGGCATGAAAAGGACATCCTGCCGCTCTTCACGAACGCACAGAGAGAGAGAGAGAGAGAGAGAGAGACGAGAGAGAGAGAGAGAGAGAGAGAGAGAGAGAGAGAGAGAGAGAGCGAGGGGGAAAGGAGACAGAGAGAGAGGAACAGACAGAATGAGAGCGTGAGGAAAACAGAGTAAGAGAGAGAGAGAGAGGGGGGGGGGGGGAGGCGTAGGGAGGGAGGGAGGAGAGAGAGAGAGAGAGAGGAGAGACGAGAGAGAGAGAGAGAGAGAGAGAGAGAGAGAGAGAGAGAGAAACACACGCGCACACACACCACACACACACAGACGGAGACAAGACAGACACGACCAAGGACGCCTTGCCTGAGAAAACGAAATTAGACACCCATTTAATCATCTGACATGCGCTGACTGAAGAACGAACTTTATATTCATTTTCTTTTCTTTTCTTTTTTTTTAAAACTCAGATATCACTGTCAAAAGTGATGCGCATGTCGAGATGAGCGTGATCAGCAACCCGACGATTATAAGACCCACAAGAGGAATTCAAATCGTCAGGCAGGCAGAGTGAAAGGAGGCAATTAGATTCCGTGTCACATAAAGTGCCAAAAAAGCGAGAAAATATTAAGGTGCTCTCTCTCTCTCTCTCTCTCTCTCTCTCTCTCTCTCTCTCTCTCTCTCTCTCTCTTCTATTTCCCATATCTGTTCGTCAGTTTGTTTGTTTTTTTCAGAAAGAATATTTCCCGTACCTGTTTGTCGGTTTATACATTTTTTTTTTTTCTTATCTTCCGTGCTCACGAAATATCGTGTACGCGGGGCAGATTTCTTCTACGATGCGGAGAGGAAAAGGGAGATCACTCACGAACAGCTTGATCGGGTCGGAATCTACAAGGTGATCGGTGTACGGTGCAAGGTGGCACATGGGGCCTTCAAGACGTCCTGCATTTCAGTGTCACACGGAGATTGTTGTCATCGGTGTTCAGCTCTCAGCGTAACCACCCATTCTACTGAAGTGGAATAACCCTGCATACGGGCACTCTATAGGCACGCATGCATGCACGCAAGCAAGCAAGCGCGGGCGCGCGCACACACACACACACACACACACACACGCGCGCGCGCGCACACGCACGCGCGCGCGCACACACACACACACCGATCTATCTGTCGACCTGTCTGTTTACCCCTCTGTCTCTTCATCTATGTTGAAAAAGGAATTGGTTGGGGGGGGGGGGGGGGGGGGGGGGGGGGATCTATTCATCTGCATGCTGAAAGAGGATTTGGAGGGGAAAGAACAAGAACAAGCAAACAACTGCTTCGCCATGAAGATGATAACCCGCGACATATTGATCGGGAGATAATCTGGAAAGGGGGATGAAAATAATAATGACGAAGAGGCCGTTATAGTGATAATATCAAACCCATTTACCAGCGGCGTGTTAGGGCTATCAACACATGCCTCGAAAACGGAACCAGTTGTGTCGCTGTCCATTTGCTTGATGTTTACAGAAATCAGCTGGGGGAAAAACCCTCGTTTATTGGAATTACTTTAAGTACACCAACACTAAAACTGTCAGCCTTTTTTTTTTTTTTCATCCCGGTTAGTTCCAATAGCCAAACATCCCATCTGCTTGTGTCCTCTTGCGCAAACTTACAAAATGAATCACTTTAGCAGATGATGTCCAACTTCCAAAGGGAAGAACACTTTTCAAAACATGAAATTGTCAAACAATCTGCACGATATATTTCGGCCACACGGCCTTCATCTGGGAGACAATACAACAAAAGGAACAGAAAAGCTAGGTAAAATCCAAGGTTGGATAAGTTGGAGAATGACGTCTACAATATATTGACGTAATCATTACGTTTTTTTTTCTTACTTAAGAGATAAAAACAGTGCTGCAACAGAACGTTCTGGTTGTTCCGTTGTATGCAACGCAACCATGATTTTCTCTTAAGAGAAAAAGTAACGATTAAGTCAATATTGTAGACGTCATTCTCCGACTTAACCAACCTTGGATTTTACCCAGCTTCTCCCTTCCTTTCGTTGTCTCCCTGATGAAGGCCATGTGGCCGAAATACATCGTGCAGAGTGTTTGACAATTTCATGAATCGCTTTAGCTTCAAGGATGACCCTACGCATATTTTGAATGTCGCCGCAATGACGCAAGCGTGATTCAACAGCAAAGAGTACTCCATGACGTGCTCTTGGCGAGCAGCATCCTGGCTTACCAACAATTATGGGAATAAAAAAATATCTGACCTGGTTGAACGGGGTAGTGGCACTTCCCGGGTACTTGCAGGCGAAGTGCTGCTCCCAGTATTCCACGAACCAGGGATTGCGCTTGTTTTGCGCCGGGCGTAGTGCCAGAAAGTAGTCCCTGAAGCCTTCCACTTCCTCCGCTAGAGGTTGCACTGTGATCGCTCCCTCCACCTGACATCACAGAAAAATGAGCATTTGAGATAATACTGCGGTGATTTTTGTCGGTGCACAAAGCCTTGTTGTTATCTTGAGTGTAATGAATATAATTGTAAGAATATTCACCGCCTAACTCATGTTTGGTACATAAGCGTTACATGATTATGCTTCGTAACGTAAATACAAGTGATGGTCGCAGTGTCATCGTCACCATTTCAGTCATGATCAGTGAAGT
>JADBJO010003423.1:205000-210000 GCA_016801955.1 Conus betulinus
AATGCAATCATCACTTGTGGCTGCTGCACCGAAATTTGATCAGTACTGAAACACATAAATCGAGTGACTGAGAAACATCTACCTAAAGAAAATAACAATGATCAGTTTTATAGTTTTTATCTATGAAAAAGCCTTTCACTTTGATTTTGAACGTAGTGGCATGAACGTGTGCAGTAGTGGAAGGGTATAAGGTTAGTAAACTGGCCTGTAGTTTTTGGGGGGTATTTTTTTCCATCGCCCTTGGTGGTTTTCGTGTGTGTATGTGTGTGTGTGTGCGTGTGTGTGTGTGTGTGTGTGTGTGTGTGTGTGTGTGTGAGAGAGAGAGAGAGAGAGGAGAGAGAGAGAGAGGGAGAGAGAGAGAGAGAGGAGAGGAGAGAGAGAGCGAGAGCGAACGTGTGTGTGTGTGTGTGTGTGTGTGTGTGTGTGTGTGTGTGTGTGTGTGTGTGTGTGTGTGTGTGTTTTCACGAGCATCGGGTTTGTCCATCACCTGCAAAATCATACAGCTGTTTGAAAATCCTGCCATTAATCTGTGGGAAAGATGTGCATGATGATAATGATGCATGCTGCAGATGATTAATGTTTTCCACCTAATGATCGTAACATGAATGGATGGTTCTGAACAACAAGCGCAAAAAAACAACAAAGAATGACTGTATCCAAAACAAAACTAAAACCGCGAGTTGAACAGGTTAAAAATAAATCGTTTTCTTCTCCGTAAACAAAAGAAACACGATTTAAAAGACAAAAAAAAATTTCAAAGATATAAGATATCAAAACGGAAAATGCACAGAACGCTGAGCAAGTGGTTTTCCTTATTTGCTTGCACATGAGCATTTCACAAAACACACACACACACACACACACACACACACACACACACACACACACAGAGAGAGAGAGAGAGAGAGAGAGAGAGAGAGAGAGAGAGAGAGAGAGAGAGAGAGGGAGAGAGAGAGAGAGAGAGAGTGAGAGAGAGATCGCGCGCATCTCAGATTTCATTTCAATATGTTTGTTCTTTGGGCTGCAACTGGATCTTCTGCGCTTCTGCACACAAGAACTCGATGTTAAAGTGGGACAAAACAAACAAACAAGGTTACAGAGTGCAGAGTGCAATTTATAGAGGG
This sequence comes from Conus betulinus, assembly GCA_016801955.1. Classification (NCBI taxonomy): domain Eukaryota; kingdom Metazoa; phylum Mollusca; class Gastropoda; order Neogastropoda; family Conidae; genus Conus; species Conus betulinus. The sequence continues at coordinate 206,125 of JADBJO010003423.1, forward strand.
GATGGGGAAGAGCAAAACAAACAACTTTTTTTTTGGTCTGAGGAAAACAAAATCCCCATAATGTGATTTAATTCAAACAACTTGATTCGTTTGCAAGAGGGGAAATGAAATGTATATAAATAAATAAAATAAATAAATCAACGAAGGGACAATCTAGCATGTTCGCTTTTTTTTTTTTTTTTTTTTTTGTTTTTGTTTGTTTTTCCTGCTCGTCATTTAATTCATTTTGTGTGCGCTTCATTTCGTTATGATTTTGTTCAGTATTGTTTTTTGGTATCGTTAACTTTAGTTTTGAAGCTCCCTTGCTTGTGCTCTGTCATTTCTCTCCAGCTGTTTCTCCTATCCCCACGAACACGATTCTCCGTTCGACGATTCAGCACAAAACGCCCACGGCAACTTATCGATCTCAAGTATTCGTGAGGCCACCGACAAAAGAAGGCTCTGCATTGCTGATTGTCACTTAAATCATATTTCAAATGTGCGTTTCACTGATTCAGGATACGCTGTAAACTCTCTGCATTCATTCAATGTCCATCTTGTCGCCGAAGTCGAGCATGGTTCGTTTTGCGTGAAGAAGACCTAAGATGTCGAAACGCGTCGTGTTTTGTCTTGTAACTTGTTTGTCCGTCTTAACCGGCCGAGTCACTTGAGTTTCTTTTGAAATGTATCTGCCTTCCCGCCACGACTGCAACGTTGGTTATATCTTCTGCAAAAGTTGCTGCACTGAAGATCTTTTGAGCATACGCGCGCAAACGATTTCTCAATATTTCAGAAAAAAAACCTGATATCCAGTATGGAGTCTGAGGGTTGGATCAATGCGAAGCTAACGTCGAAAAGCCATGCCTATCATCACTGTAAAGCAGCCAGTCTGGGTTATGTAATAGAATCACACCATTACAAGTGCTGGATTTTCACAGTTTGTGTGTGTGTCATGGCTTTTTGGGAAGTAAAAAAAAATCTCCGCTTTAGAGTAATGCGTTGATTTAGTGCAAATCTATCCAGTTCATTATCGTGGACTTTTGGGGCGACTTGAAGAACGGCTGTGTTCGGTATAAACAACAAACACCGAATCATACTGCATGCCACGGTGTATGGAAGGTTTGATTCGGCAGTGGCGACCCAGGCAACAGGAAAAAGCTCGTTTCAAAGTGAGGTGACCGCGGGCGGAAACTGAAACCATTTCAAAAGGAATGTACGGTAAATCCGTCAGTTTAACATGGACAAACAAAAAAAAAAAGAAAAGAAAAAAAAAAAAAAAAAAAAAAAAAAAAAAAAAAAAAAAAAAAAAAAACCACGACGCGTATGGACCTCTTAGGTCTTCCCCAGGCAAGATAAACAACATCCAGGGCAATAAAAACGAAGAACGCGCAATCACTTTATCTTCTAAAAATTTGGCACAAGATGGGCGCCGAATGAAAACGAGGCCCTGAAAACGGCGGGGGAAAAAAAAAGTTTTCGTCCTGAGAAATTTGACCAATCTCCTCCTCCTCCTCCTCCCGAGATTCTTTCTCATTGTCCTCTCGGATATCTGTGGTTTGCTTCCTTTCGGATTTTTTTTTTTTTTTTTTCCCCCTGTTATCCTCCGTTCGTTTGGTCGGGCTGCTTGTGTGCGAGAAACGATCTGTATTTTAACCGTTTCGTTGTCTGTTTTTTTTTTTTTTTGCAAGTGCTGCATTCTGTATTGTGGTTCACTTTATCTGGTTTGGACAGGAGTTATTGATCTAGGTGTTTGATCAGCGGACCAGGCTACACCCAGCCACGTCCTGATGTGGTGCCCTCTTTTCTGGGCTCGCTCGCTGTTATTTCCTTCTAGCTTGGACGAAAGATCCAAGAGCCGGCAGTGTTGATCACAGAAGCCTAACAACAGTGTGTCATCTCCATCACGTAGATCAAGCTCAGATTTGGAAATTTCAGACGTTCCTTTTTGGGGCCAGAGACACACATCACTCGAGGACAATCAACATTTGAAACCACCCAACCAACAAACCAAATACAAAAAAAAAAAAAAAAAAAAAAAAATCATGATTCCAATTGGATTCAAAATCAGGATTAGCTAGTTATGCATGACACTAACTACACCTACACAACGCACGGCACTCAACAATTCAGACGCTGATTTAGAATGGGAAGCCCCATACACCGCAAGTCTCTTCGCCGCATTAAAGAACGCAGACAGGAAAACGCGACCGAAATCAATCATACTGCCAAAAAGACGATAACATAACACCCCTTCGGCTTTAGACTGGGATTAGGCTTAAGGCTGGGGCCAGTTTTAATTGGAAGGGAGAGGGAGGCTAGGGGGTGGAAGGAAGATGAAGGCTTGGAGGGGGACGGTTGGAAAGTCTCCAGGGGGACAGCTGGAAAGTTGGAAGTGAAATGGGTCCAAAAAAAAAAAAAAAAAAGAAAAAAAGAAAAAAGTTAATGGAAGAAGAGGCCATACCCCGTGGTTACAAAAAAAAAAAAAAAAAAAAAAAGAAGAAAAAAAACACACCCAAGAGTAACAAACAGATACAAACAAGCAAGCAAACGAACAAACAAAAGTCAGGCGTATCGTCATTCTGCAGGGATATTACGAACAATTTGCGTGTCACTACGTTTGCTCCCAGTGAATCAACTCAGCTCATTTGGAATCCCATTCACCCCCCCCATCCCCCCCCCCCCCCCCCCCCCCCCCCCCCCCCCCCCCCCCCCCACACACACACACACACAAACATCGCTAACCCCCCCTTCCCTCCTCCTCTCCACATCAGCCTTTCCCCACTGCCATTCCCCGACTACCCCCATTACTCCCCCTTACTCCCCCCCCGTCCCCCCCCCCTCCCCCCCTCGCTCTTTCCATAGACAGAGTGTCTGCTGAAGGTGATGGTGAGCGGTGGGGCACTGACAGGTCGTTAAGACACACACACACACACACAGCTCGACAGGAGCCCGGTACCAGCATAGTCTGTCGGCCCTCACACAGTGCTTGTTGTCCACGGAGAAAAGACAGTCATGTCAATAGTGAAAGATGTGAGAAGTCGGACGGGACAATTCTTCGAGTGGCCAGGCCGAATAAAAACACAGACACCGCATACATTCACGCCTGGACGCACGCACGCATACTCGCACGTACGCACGCACGCACGCACGCGCACACACACACACACACACACACACACACACACACACACACACGCATGCATACACGCGCGTGTGCGCACACACACACGCACACGTCCACGTATACGCGCACGCATGCACGAGCACGTATGCACGCACACATGCACATACGCGCACGCGCGCTAACACACACACACACACACACCCCCGTCCATGCATACGCGCACACATGCACGACACACACACACACGCGTGCGCGCGCGCACACATACATACATACGCGCTCGCGCCGCGTAAACACGCACTCTCTCTGTCTCTCTGTCTCTGTCTCTCTCTCTCTCTCTCTCTCTCTCTCTCTCTCTGTTGTAATACAGGCTTGTTACTGAGCATCCCTTCACGACAAAAATAAAAGGACAGATACACGAACAGAAGAAAACACAAAAATTCTCAGCATGGGGAGCGCTCGAAAATTTGACAGTCGTGTTCAGGACGGATGCTCCCCAGATACGACAAGTCCGGACAAGAATGAACAGAAGAGCTCTCTAACAATCACCTGCCTCGACTGGAACACGCCGCGCCAAGCCAACTACACAGTATATTCAAGTCTGGGTAGATAACATTTGCAGTGACGATCTACAAAAACCACATATCCATGATCGCAGGGACATGACAAGAATAGCGGCTCCGTATACGGGCCCAGATAAGGTACGGGCCAAACATAAATCATGATGTGTTATCACCACGCTGTGTCTATGGACCTAGGGGAGTTCTCGCGAC
>JADBJO010003423.1:212500-220000 GCA_016801955.1 Conus betulinus
TCCAGAAAGACCATAAACTTTTTAAAATATTCAATAGGAACACAATAAAACTATCTTATTCTTGTATGCCAAATCTTATAAAAATAATTGATACTTCAAACAAAAAGAAAACCAACGTCAAAAACGAGGGTGACAAACGGAAAACTTGCAATTGTACAATCAAAGAACAATGCCCTCTGAACAACCAATGTCTCTCTGATAACATCGTATACCAAGCCACTGTGACAACGAAAAATGGCAAAGAGACATACATAGGGATTACAGAACACAAATTCAAAGCTAGGTACGCCAATCACAAACAAACTTTCAAGAATGAAAAATGCAAACATCAAATCAAACAGAATCAAGTAAACATATATGGGATCTTAAGAAAACAAATACAGATTTGAACATACGGAAAATAATCAGAAAAGCAGCAGCATACAATAATAGCACACAAAAGATGTAATTTGTGCATAACAGAAAAGTGGATGATTCTATGCAAAGCTAGTATGGCAACATTGAATGCAAGAGTTGAAATCGTAGACAGTTGCTGGCACAAAAGGAAATTTTTTATCAACAAATATAAAATAGCAACCCTGATAGGACCCCTCATACAATAATACTTAATAAAGAAAGCCTTATAACCTTTACAGCCCCCCCCCCCCCCCCCCCCTTGCACAACACGTGCAACACAACACAACTGAACTACAGCTCACAAAAAACACACACACACACACACACACACACACACACACACACACACACACATATATATATATATATATATATATATATAGAGAGAGAGAGAGAGAGAGAGAGAGAGACTGGACTGGCTGGGAGGACAGGATTCACTTCAATATGGCTTATCTACAACAGTGAAGATTTGAACCCAGTCTCCCATAGGTCCACAGCACTGATGAGACGGTCAAACAGCACAACTGGAAGTCCTGACTTAAATAAAAACAACACAAACAACAACAACAACAACACAACAACAACAACACCGTCAAGCCCATTTCGCCACCCAACCCTCGCCAGCCGGAACTGGGCCTGTTGAAACGTGAGAGACAAAGCTGTGACCTCTGACCTCAGTCCCGGCAGGATGGATTTGCTGGGCTGGAACCCTTAGCACTCCTTCTGGGACCTGGCGGGCGGAGCTCCTCTGATCTCTCTGCCGTCTTTCGTCTGCCCATCGATCTGTTGGTGCCTCTGTCAATCTATCCGTCCCTATGCCTGTCTACTTCTTCTTTATGGTCCTGTTTTTGTTTGTGTTGATTTTTCTTATCTTTAACACGGGTAGAAATAGATAGATAGATAGATAGATAGATAGGCAGATATACAGATAAATAGATATAGATAGATAGATAGATATAGATAGATAGATAGATATAGATAGATAGATAGATAGATAGATATAGATAGATAGATAGACTGATAGAGAGAGAGAGAGGCAGACAGACAGACAGACAGACAAAGAGGAGGGAGAGGAGGAAGAGGAGGGGAGGAGGAAGAGAAAGAGGAGGAGGAGGAGGAGAAAGAGGAAGACGAAGAGGAGTAGGAGGAGGAGGTCATGTAAGGTAATGTTGCTTATAGCCCAGCCGACCGCAAAGGGCCATATCAGGGCTGTCACTGCGTTTAAAATCAACTCACAAAAGGAGGAGGAGGAGGAGGAGCAGAAGAGAGAGAGAGAGAGAGAGAGAGAGAGAGAGAGAGAGAGAGAGAGAGAGAGAGAGAGAGAGAGAGAGATAGACAGACAGACAGATAGACAGGTAGGCACAGACAGACAGACAGGTGGACAGACAGATAAAGAGGGTGAGAGATGTAGAGGTGGTGGAAAGGGGGAAGCTCTGCGTGTGTATGTGGGGGGGCGGGGGGGGGGGGGGGGGGGGGGGGGGGCTGGGGCTGGAGCTGAGTGGGCATATCTGTGCAGCTTTTTGCATCATATCACAACCCTACCGATCTGACACTGATAACCAATCTTGTCTGACTGATTATTTCGCATGCAGCGGGCAAGCAAACACCAGCCATCACATTAAGCGGTTCCGTCCAAGTCCAGATGCACATTTTTGCCCTAGAGTGACTCTTCATTTGCTGTTGTCGTTCTGATGATCATGCCAACTAGCAGATGCACCCGGCTTTGTCCCAGTGATGTCTCTCACACACCCGTCCCGTCCCGGAGAGGGTGGGAAAGAGAAGGTGATCAGATGCATGTCGAAACTCGCCTCTTGCACCGAGGACATTTCCGACGGGAGGGAGGGGACGGACGGGGCTGGGAGGCTTGTCTTCACTCTTCTACACCGGCACCACCAGAACAATGCCAGTTTTTGACGGTTGGTGGCTTGGAGGACCAACGCTGATTCAAACCGAGCCGATAGCTCTACCTGTCCTAGCCAACCGTGCTATCCACACGCCCACACGCACGCTCGTACGCAAACCCACATACACATACGCACGCATGCATGAACGTGTACGCGAGCACACGCACGCACACAAGACACACACAGACACACAAACACACGCATGCGCGCGCGCGCGCGCGCGCGTACACCCACCCACCCACCCACCCACACACACACACACACACACACACACACATTTGCAGGCACGCACGCGCCTATACGAACGCCCAAATACACACACACACACACACACACACACACACACACACATACATGCACGCACGCGCGCGCGCGCACACACACACACACACACACACACACACACACACACACACACACACACACACACACACACACACACACAAGCACATACAGGCACACCAACTCCTTAAAACGTTATTTAAGAAAAAACGAAACGTTTTGGGATTTCGTTAAGATATTTCTCCCTAAAATCCTGGATCATATTAAAAACGTTTGATCTTCTTCAGAAACTAGGAAAAACCATATCCTGTGGGACTAATGACAGAAAAAGAATGAACATATCTATGAACAAGATCATTGCTCACTCCTGCCGTGTCGCTTTGCATTAAAAAACAAACAAACAAACATCGGGATGACGTAACGTACATAATGCAGTCTGACTTTGGCTCATTGGTGCGTAAGAAAATCAGCCAGTCTTGAATTCTTCCTTTCCTGCTTCCATGGCCATGAGATGGTGGCCAAGGGTCATTCAGCCATGATTCAAACTCTCCCTATTGTATCCTTCGTTGGATGACGGAATTTGTAAGAGATAGTGGGTTACAGTGGTAGTAAGCCTGAGGTATAGCTTTGATACTGTATGGAGACTTGCCTGCCTCTGTGTGCAAGTTCCTATTTAAATCTGTGGTTCTCTGGCGTGCTAAGAATATCTTTTCGAGTATGCCAGAGACATATTTTGGTCTGCTTCATGATGACACCCACAGGGCGCATGACAAATTCATCTATTTGAAATGAAAGGAAACGAGTGGTGTTGAGAATTTTGCTTATGCTAGACAAACGAACCGGTAACATCAAACAATACATAAGATGGGTTAAGCGTTTAAAACAAGAGAGAGAGAGAGAGAGAGAGAGAGAGAGAGAGAGAGAGAGAGAGAGAGAGAGAGAAGAATACGAACTCTCGCCATCTATCATCTATCTAGAAATTTTGAATTTAAAGTTACTAGGGCGGCACTGATGACTTTGGAAATGCTATTTCTCCATCTGTCGCCTTTCTCTATGGTCCTCAAAGAATTGCTGAAGGACAGGCCTGTTCACCTCCTGATGTTGTCTACGTCTCTCTCTCTCTCTCTCTCTCTCTCTCTCTCTCTCTCTCTCTCTCTCTCTCTCTCTCTCTCTCTCTCTAACCTTCAAGCGAGTATGTTTCTGCACTGTGTGTGGTGCACCACGTGATGTAGTGGAGAGAAAGATAGCACAGGCCGCACACCAAAATTAATGCGTCAAGGCCTTGCTTAAGGAGTCGAGTATTAATTTATAGACTGGCGCCATGAGATTAATTTGAGAATTGTTACCGTGTCAAAAAGTTGATTCTCTTCATTTTCTTTCATACGGCCATCAAGGTACAAACCAGGTGGTTCCAAGCAAACAGATTAAAATCAAACGGAATGGGATTATTGGGGCACTTCAAGCTGATGCCAAGATATTATGGTCACGGGTGAGTGAAATGTGACCTCAACTAGAGGGGAAGGTCATGTATTTGAAGATTGTTTGTGATTTCATCGGTGTTCCCTCTACTCCCCCCCCCCCCCCCCCCCCCCCCCCCCCCCCCCCCCCAGAAAAAAAGGAAAAACAAAAAAAGAAATAAAAAAAAAGAAAAGAAGAAGAAGAAACAATTTAAAAAAATGGAAATAATTGGGGGAGAGTTGTTCTTTCGAACAATTATCAGTTCAACATTAAATGCTGGCTTATTTTTTTTTTATTTATGGTAGGCCTCTAAAGGCTTACATGCATTATATAACGTTTCAATGCAAAATCATGATTGTGATGTGTAGCCAGAGAGATGGGTGGTAAGGTATGGAAAGATGCGGGCTGCTCATTTTGTCCGTTGGCTCTTCTGTCTGTGTTTCTACTGGATGCGCCTCCCCCCCCCCCCCCCACACACACACACACACACACTCTCTCTCTCTCTCTCTCTGCTGGGACCGCGCCATGCTGGACACACAAGGACGTGATAAGAGACGAACGGCTGTGTAAATCAGACTGGCTTTGTCAGTCCGGGTTATGCCGGCCGCTTGTGAATAATGGCAGTAGTTGTACAATACTGGGGCGTTGTATGACTTGCATACTTTGTGACAGTACGTCTCTCTTCTTGTGCAGATTGGGTGACTGTGTATGTACGAATCTATCTGTGTTCTCTGTGTTTCATTTAATGTATGAATATACATTCTTCATATTTTTTTGCATCTTTGATTTTTTTTTTTGTTTGCCATTTTTGTTGTTGTTGTTGTTTGCCATTTTTTTTTATTTTTTGTTCTGGATGAAGAAAGCAGCGTCTAAACTGCTGTTCTCTACGGATATTCTCTTAAGACACACTACCCTCTTTCTGCAGGTGTCCAGAGAGAGAGAGTGTGTCTTTACGTTTGTACATCAATGCTTTAGGTTATTCCTCCTTTGGGTGTAGTGAATAGATGATGTGTCCAAACAGTGTAACAAATCATGACCCAGATCTGTTATTGTTCCCCCTGGAACTGCCGTGATCTTTGGATGCGCGCGCGCGCGCGCGCGCGCGCGCGCGCGCGCGTGTGTGTGTGTGTGTGTGTGTGTGTGTGTGTGTGTGTGAGAGAGAGAGAGAGAGAGAGAGAGAGATGGCTGGTGACGTATGACCCCACACATGGAGAGAACCGATTCCCAAAGCTCGAAAAGTTAGCACTGAATTATGAGAGCTGGCTTAAAGTATCTATCTGTTTGAGCCAATAAATCAGGGTTTGCATCAGTGCGCTGCGGAAAGACAGAGACAGAGAGAGACACAGAGAGACAGAGAGGTTTGAAACCAAGTGGTAGCCTATTTTTCAGCATTTTTAGGCATATAAACTTATCTACCAGCGGTCATGGTGTCCAGCCAGAGAGAGAGAGAGAGAGAGAGAGAGAGAGAGAGAGAGAGAGAGAGAGGAGAGAGGGAGGAGAGAGAATGGAAGAATGGGGCAGGGAAAGGAGACGAGCGCGGTGTTATATCAGGTGCTCCATGGGGCAGCACTGGCTGTGGGGGGGATCGAACTGAAGCTTCCTCATTCTTCCTGTCATTGTCACGTCCAAAACGGCGGCCACGTTTTCATCTGCATCTGTTGGCTTGTCTGTCTGTCAGTGAGCAAGATTAAGCCAAAAATCTGCTCAACCGATTTCAACAAACTTTGATTTAAAAAAAAATATATGGTCTACGAATGAACCCGCTAAAAATGGTGGGGATCCGGATGAAAGAGCAGATCCGGGATCCGTTCGATGTTGACAGAGGTGTGCGCTCTCCTATGAGCCACAGTAGATGTCAAAATTAACTTCACGTGTGGATGTTTAAAGATGGACTCCTGCTGCTCAAGCCCCAGTGTGACGAGACAGCCTGTGCTGACCTCACCCTCAATAATGACACAGTCAGATCCCAACCTCACCATCTCCAGGGTATAGCTGTGGAGTCGTCGCTAGTTACACTTCAAACTACCTCTAAATCTTCTTTCAGTCTTTGAACTTCTCCCAGCGTCGCTGAAGTTTTAGGAAGATGCACTGCTTTTCATGAGTGTGTGCCGTCCCTGGCTCACCACCCCCAAGTCAACCCTAGGCAGTTGACAGTGGGTAACTTTCTCTGACCAGTTCCGGAGCTTCTTGACATGTTGCAGCTCGCTCTCTATTAGCTTGTGTAACTTGGAAGACCCCTCAATTTCTATGTGGACTACGTGAGTGATGTGTATGCTGCACGCCAAGGTCCAGGGATTCTTCAACGTGTACGGCTTTCATCAGACCGGGCCTGGTCCTGCCTACAAAAGCAGGCCATTTCTTGGGAGACCCGGTGATGGAGTTCACCGATCGTCCCACGTGACCGCCGCTTTAAGAAGCTGACAGGTCATGCGTTGTTGCCGTCTTCATCACTGCCATCTGCTGTTCCCAGAGCACGTGCTGATTGCATCTTTAAAGTCATCAACAGAGCAGCCTGTTGTGATGGCCTGCAGTCGCAGGTGGCGTATCCCGAGAACTGCATTGCTGATCTGTACGATACTACCCTTAGAGTGGAACCAGACGGGCACCTCGTTGCTTTCCGTTGCGCGGCGTCCGTGAAGAACGTGGCCAGCGTATGGACTGGACTTCATGGCAATTGCTGCAGGAGACGGAGAGAGAGAGAGACAGAGAGAGACAGAGAGAGAGAGAGAGAGAGAGAGAGAGAGAGAGAGAGAGAGAGAGAGAGAGAGAGAGAGAGAGAGAACCGAAACCGAAACAGCAGCAGAAATCACAGGAATGACCATCCAGAAATACGTAAAACGGCTAAAAACCTTGCGAAAAATCCCTTGAGCGCGTAAAGCGAAGACTACGTTTGAATGGCAATGTCTCTGAAGTTGTCCTGTAAAAAAAAACACTGTACCTTATCATCGACATCTTATGACACCGAACAAAACCTCCTCATCTCCCTATCCTTCTTCCACATTGCCAGATATTTTTTCCTCCGAGTTCATTTATAAGAAACTTGAAATTTTGTGAGAAAATGGCAGCTGGTTTATTTTTTAAGCGCAGTTTACAAGGTACGATCCACTTGCGTCTCAAACAGAATACAAAACGGGCTTACTTCAGTTATAAGTAAAGATGAAATTGGATGTATGGCTAATACATAAACTGGAATGATATTAATCTGATATTACCATTTGATAAATCACTATTACCCCCCCCCCCCCCCCCCCCCCCCAGTCTGCCTGGTTGGTTCTTGCACGTTGACTTTGGAAAGCATTCTCATGGATAGGAGTTTAATGTCCAAGGTAATGTAGGGGTTTTGGATTGGGCGATAGTAAATATAACCAGTTGAAACGTTGTTGAAATGAATGCATCTGACTGAACGAATCTCATGGGCTGAATGTGGCTGTAGGATTCTCTTTTAAGCTGAGCCCCAGAA